>VZRL01003027.1:733664-769886 GCA_013397895.1 Origma solitaria
CCCCGACGGCCGCCGGCCGGGGCGGGCACTGCCGGAGCGCGGGGCCTGCGGGCGGTCGGGCCCGCCATGGGGCAGTGCCTGCCCTGCATGGGGGGCGCCGTCAAGGACGTGGTGGAGACGCCCGACCCGGTGAGTGTAGCAGCGCGGCCCGGCCGGGGCGGCCCTCCCGTTCCGCCCGCTGTTTATGGGCGATGCCCAGCGGCCTTCCCTCCGTGACATGGAGGCCGGGCCGCGGAGCTGCCGCAGAGCCCCGGGAGGCGGCGGCTGTGCCGGGGAAAGCAAGCCCGGCCTTCGGGGCAGAGCTGTGCAGTTCTCCCCGGGTGGGGAGAGCTGTGGGGCCGAGGCCACCCGGGGCACCCCGCGGTCCGGGGCCTGTCCCCCGGAGCCTCCCGCTGCTCTGGCCCGCGGATCAGCCCTGCTGTGGCTGTGGGACACGGGGGATTTGGCGCGAGAGGTGCTAGTGTAGAACTGTGGCCTGTATGACCCCTATTTTTACAAGAAATAGGAAAAGCCGGGCTTTTTTCTCCAGTGCATAATAGTAACGCTCGCTTCTAGGTACGCTCCACCGGATGACATTTTTCCTCGGTGAGTAAGAGCTCTGTGCTTTGTACCCCTCATCTGAGGATTTTAAGGGGGCGAGAAAAGGAGCCTGGAAGAGCAAGCATTCCCTTTCCAAACTCCTAAAGGACGGTCTCACGCACTGCATGCCATTTCACCTCAGTCTGGATTTTTATTTTTTTTGAGTGAAGGCGTGAAACAGCTGAATAGCGATTTCTGGTGGGGTTTGACAGTGTATATGTCAGCAGCTGCTCTTCTGGCATATTAGTCACCAAAAACACTTCGTTCTTGCAAGGCTAGCAGTGGAGGGGAAGATGATGCTAATTGACTTAAAGCTGACATTTTGTGGGAGTTTGCATTACAGATTTGAGTCGTACTTAAAAGTTAATACTTTAAAAAGAATGCACAGACTGTATTGAAATAGAATTTCACTGTCTTTAACATTATATTTAGGAAATAAAAAGAAGACAACTAGCAGAAGCCGCTGAAAAGAGGCAGATGGAGGTAATGTCTGATGAAATGCCATTTATTCAAATTATTTTATATAACTGGTTTATGGGGAGAATGGCTGTGACCTCTGTGGTAACACTGAATATCATGTTTGTGTTGTGGGAATTGTTAAGTACTTTCGTAGCATTATGAATGTTTTACATTTATACCTTGTTTATGTAAAGAATTTCACAGCTAGATAGGCACTCTAAGATGATAGCAAAGTAACTGAGCTTGTTTGGATGGGAGATATTTATAGTAGTTTAAAAAACAGCCTATGAAGTGGAAGAGCAAGATCAACATTATTTTTTTCCTTGTTCTAAGACTTGAAAACAAGAGATTAAGAAGTACTTCAAACCAGAGTGGTCAAACAATTGTTGCACTGGCAATTTCAAGTGGTACTGTGTTTGTACTTTTCTTAAAAAATGAAATTATATGCACTCGCAAGTTCTCTTTATCAACAAGGCAACAGTTTGAGCATGTTTATCAGCTCAGATTCCAGTAAAGATGTAGAATTAACTTAGCTTTCAGTCTTTTTAAGGTTGCTAAGCTTAAACGACTTCAATATCTTTAAAGCTGGAAGAGGTGGGGTACAAATGTTCTAGCAGAACAGTCATCCTGATTTTTTTCCCTTACATACCTCTAAAAACACCTACCAGGATTTTTCAGGGCTGTCTTTGAGGCCATTTTAGCCTCTGAATATTGGATAATGAGGATGCCTTGGCAGCAGCTATCTTTAGTTTCGCCCTTGTGAAGGGACAAGAGAGTAGATCGGATGCCCGTCTCTGCTTAGTGCTTTCCTGTACGTGCTTCTTCGCTGCTCAATATCCATCCCAATGTCATGTGAGCTGTTCTTCCTTTTGGGGTGCTACAGACACTTTGGGTACCTGACTCACTAGGAAGGCTGGTTTCCTAAAAGGCAGATATTACATGGTCTGAGTAGGTTGGTATTTGGTGGTAAGATCTGTCTTAGGAGCCCATTGAGAATTGAATTTATTGCCAAGACCTTGAAATTCAGATGAGAGAATTGCTGTTTTCCCTTGGCAGATTTTAGCATCTTTTGTATAACTTCTTCTATGGTATTATAACCCTAAACTTAGCTAAGAAACACTTTTAAAAACATTTTCTTTTTTTGTTTGTTTTTCCTATTTCTTTTTCATGGTGTTGACTGTCTGTAATTCTGATATTCCTGCCATCTAGTCTAGATCATCATTAGACAGTTCCCATGAGGATGTGAAGCGGGCAGTTCACAACAGGTTTTTCATTTGGTACTCCTGATATCCACACACCCTGTGATGTTTTCCCTGTCACGCAGGTTATTTCTCGCAGATCACAGTTTAAAAGTTGAACTTTTTTACAGACTGGGGTAGCACTACTAACACAACCCTTCTCCCCTGTTTGTGAGGCTAAGAGTAGGCCCTGACACTGGAAAAAAACACAGACTAAAAATATGTGGACTTTTGGGAAGGGAGGTTTTTAAATATGTTCACATGGATGTAATAACAATGTGAAACAAAAACACCCTCCCTTATGTATGGGACCAAGAGCTCACAGAATGAGGAAATATCCTGAAAGGGCTACCCTGATATAATAGCATTACTAAGTGCTTCAGTCTTTTCATGCAAACCACAGTTCATTAAATAGTGTTGCCAAGACTTGCAGTTTGGTTTCTCTCCAGAAAAATAGCTAACTTGGTCTTACCCAAATGTGTTTTCTCCCAGGCTTCCTCTCGAGGTATTAAGAATGTTTACTCTGTAGAGCAGAAGAAAAAGAAACAGGAAGAAATAGAAAAAAGAATGGCAGCTTCACGTCCTGGAGGAGAAGGAGGACTGAGAGTAAGTTTAAAAAAGAAACAACGTGATTCAACTGTCCATATATTCACTGTGAAAATCCTGTTTTGTCATGTAGAAGATTGAATAACTTGAGAAAAAAGCAGGAGGAAGGGAAATGGAATAGAAATGGAAACATGTGCCATTGTCATGCAGTGTTCTTAATGAGACTTCGTCACTAGGACAGAAAGGCAGCAAGGACGGCAGAGAGCTTTTTTTTCCCCTCCTCTTTTTCCCCAGTTTCTGCATCTATGATATATCAGTTTTACAGGTCTCTCAGCAATAGGGACCTCATCGCTGTGTTATCCTGTACTCAATGTCCCTTTTCAGTGCCAGTTGAGATTGTTTCCCTTCAGAGCTTGTAGTTCAAATGTTTTCTAAGTAGGGCGATGGTTTTGGGGTTTATGTATGTCTCTCTTTACAAAAGAAACATACAGTGTTGGCATAAATACAGAGGAAGTTTACTACTATTACTATTCTAATGTAAACTTGCCTCCGAAGGCGAGGCAGAGATTTAATAAAGAATTATAATCTCTCCAAAACAATAGATGCATCTGATCATTCAAGCTCACACTTCATAAGCCTTCATTTTTTGCCCTCATTGCCGTATATGGCTCAGGAGGCAGGAGTTTGTGTAAGGTGCCACTAGTACACTGCATGTCCGTCACTTGCTGGGATAAAAGGTGCTAGAATAGAGAATTTATTGTAGTTAGACAACTTTGTGGTATTTCTTTGGTTGGGTTTTTTTCCTTTCTTTGCTTTATCTTCATACAAACCTGTGGTGTGTTTTGTCATTTGTTTCTTCAGTGGCAGGTTGGATAACACATGACTTCTGAAGAGAAGATGGTTGATCTTTACTGCCAATAACTTGCCAGTTTCTGCAGCCAAGTGGCACTTACTCATCATGTGGCTTTTGCTGTTTACATCTGAAGACTCAGCAGTACTTTGCCATTGTGGGACAGCAGAGGTGGAAACATTCATAAGAAACTTAAGAATTAGCTCTGAACACGAAGGTTTTGCCAATTTTGTTTGTTTTCCACGCATGTTTTATTGCTTCCCTGCCAAGACTTCCTGTCAGCTGGAAGTGGCCTCCTCACCTGTAGTCAGTCAGGATGTGTATACTGTCTGCTCAGTTATGTCTGTCTATCTGTCTGTGTATGACTGGCCTAAGCAAGCTCAGGTGCCCACTTGTTGGTTTTGATGCTTATTTCAAATTCTCCAATTAAACTTTTCTCTAAGTCCTCATGTAGATAGTTGTTCATATATATATATATATATATTTGAATATGCAGGTGACAGCATTTCTCTTCTGTTTCCTAATGACTTTTGAACTGCTTAGGGATTTAGTGCCTTTTTCAAAAAAAGAAAAGTAGATTCATGGTGGGTCTTTGGAAATAGAATGATTTTGTGACAAGCTAAAAAAAAATAGAAACCTTTATAAATCCTGTATACTTAGATGAAGAATGCTGTTTTATTATGTGTCTAATAATTGTTCTCATTTTCTCATGTGGATTTGAGTCTGTAAGTATTTATAATGAACACTGAAAGTTAAACATTAAATTAAAAATCCTGTTATTAGTTGTTCTCCTTTATTACCACAAGAGGGCAATGCTGCCTTTCTCAGGATTTTGAAAAACAAACAGGAAAACAGGTTCTACGTTAAAACTACACCATCTCTTTCATGGTTGATTTCCGAAAGTTTCCGTATTATCTATTTAGGTGGACTACTTACAGTGCAGAAACATTTCTTTTCCTCAGAGAGCATTGTGCACATTATGCACAGGCTCTGTACCGCTCACTGGCCCCATTTCTGACCTAGTCAAGACTATAGAGGCTTTTTTTAATTCACCCCTTGAACTACATATTTTGTCTTTCACCTCTCTTGATACTGCCTAATGTTGTCCTGGGAGCGCAGTCCTGACACAGTTTCCTGGCTTGGCATTCAGAATTGAGTTGAGAAGAGAGAATTTTCAGTATTAACATCATGGTGTTTGGGCTGAAAAAAGCTGTGATCTTGGCTGAAGAATGCCTTCAGTTTCCTTTCATTGCTGGCAGTTGCTCTCTTCAGTGTATTAACTGGTGATAATAATTATTTTTAGAGTCTGGTGAAAATGCATTGAGTTACAAAACAATATCTCAAACATTGATCTGAAATGAGAATTTCAAGTCTAACGTCACAGTGGGTGGTGTCCTACAAAGACACTTAAGCAGCACTTATGCTTACTTGGGATATTCCAAACTTAAAACATTTTTCTCTTCATTCTCTCTCATACTGCTCCCCCAGAACTGCAAGGGGAGCAAGTAACCATGAGTCTCCTGTCACCCAAGCCTCGTTTGCATTAGTGTCATGAACACTTTCATTTCAAGCCACCGAAAGAACCTAGTGAAACCAATCACAGTTCCTGTTCTTCTCTCTCTCCCTCGTTTATGTAAAGGCCAGAGATATCTGTGGTTCGTAGGACACCTTGTTTTGAATGCCAAATTTATTCCTACAGCTAAGGAGCTGGGATCAAGGGATTTGATAAGGAGCTAATCAGGGATATGGGAGTGCACAGTTCTAGATTACAAATCACCTATAAAGCTATTTTAAAAGAAGTTCCAATAGCATACATAGCCAATTGTCCAAATGACCAGGCTCAGCTGATTGGGAATTATTTGGGCAAATAAAAACTCTTCCTTGTTGTTCTAATTTTCGTTTCACTTGAGAGTGAAAGCAGAAGCAACTGCAGTTCAGTAGCATACAACTGATTGCTACCTGGCATGTACCATTAAACAGTAAGACTGAGAGCTGTGTCTATTAGAGCTGCTCTCTCCTTATAGATTGTCTTCCCTGTCTTTCTTACTGCTTCGTGCAGCACTAAGGTAGTGAGTGTGAAACACAGCAGGAGTTTTGTCCTGTTTTTCCCCAATCCTAGATGTTTACTTCACCTCAGAGGCTGTTAAAATGCACCTTTTCATGTAGATTATCTAGAGAGTTGACATTTTGTTTACATCAATACAACTGTGTCTTTTTCTTCTTCTGAAAGCATAGTCTTGCAGATCACTTCAAAAACTGGCAGGCACAGCCCAGTGCTGTTACGCTGGACTGAAAAGCTGACTCTCCCTGACTGTGATAATATCATCTTTGTTGCAGTAACAAAGTGAAACCATTTGCTTCTCCCTATTGTTAAAAGAGACAGATTATGCTAGGGAGAGTGTGTTTGGGTCAGACATCCTGAAATTTGGGAAGACACAGAAGCTGTGTCTCCACAGCGACGGGCAGCACCACGGTGGGCCCTGAGGAACACAGATGACTTCAGCAGATGGATTTGGCACAGTGACAAGACTAAATTCTTGGGACACAGCTCATCAGGCTCAAGCAGTGCCAGCAGTTTTTACAGAGTCTAGGAAAGCCCGTCCAGTCCCATAAACATTTATGTGATCCCACCTGTCTGTTCTACCTTACCTTAGACAACACATCACGGGCTGAGAAAGTAGGAGACACAGCAAAGGAGCAGCACAAAGCATCAACCCAAAAAGAACCAAACCCTTGTCAGCATCTCTAGCAGATGCTTCTGTAGTGCTTGGTGTGACAAACAGCTCATCTTCCAGATCTGAAGTGAACATGTGTAATGAATTCAGTGTTGAGTCTTCAGTTACAAGAAGCTTGCCTACCTTCCCACGCATATATTGCCTTCTCGTTTCTCTCATCCCCACCAACAGCCTTGAAGTAGCTACCACAGATTTTCCCTATCTTCCCTAAATTGCCGTTGGAATAAAAGGTACTGCAAAGGAAGGAGCAATTATCACTGTAATAAAGATGTGAAAAAACCCTGTCCTCAATCAGTGATGTAAATAATGCTGCTTGGAAAAAAATCTCCAGGTAATGTATGAAGAGCAAGGTGACAGAACGCACTTCCTATGACAAGCAATAACAGATGTTACATTTCCAAACTAATTCTGCAGGGTTTCCAGCGTGGTGAGTCATATTTAACATTATACAATAATAATGGCTTTTATCAATAATTTTACATAATTTATCCATTTAGATATTAAGCACAGTTTGTTCACAGCCAGCTCCCATAGGGTTTGGTCTATGAGCACATTGAGAAAAGGCTTTGTTGCAGCTCCTATCAGTTAAACCTTTTAGGACTTCAGCCTCTTCAACATTCACATTCAGCCAATTTACACAGCAATAGTATTAGTTAAAATCTCTACATCATGGAAAATGACCTAAGCCTGTTCTGCCCCCATCAGTGCAACAGGGGCCGTACTTCTTTGAGCCCGATTCTGCTGCTCAGCTTTAACTATACCTTGAGCCATAGATTCCTAACAAATTTTCTAATTGCTGCATTGCCACAGGACCTAATAACTATGAAAATACCATTTATCAGATCAGCAACAGTTACCTCCAAGCCGTTCTTCCAGCACAAACCAGCTTACTGCATTTTTTTGTTTCCTTTATTGATGCTTTCCTTTCCTCCTCTGTCATCCACACCCACACCAATGCAATCAAAAGCCCAATAAGTCCCACCTGCATGTTTTTTACACAGGTGGTACTGGCAGTACTTTAAAGTAAGGTCTTTTATAGGTCTCCCACTCTGGAACTGCCAAAGTTGAGGTTTTAAGTCAGGAAATGTTTTAATGTGATTCTTTTTAAAGATATTTGAGTACCCTGAATCAAAAAAAGCTATTTTGATAGGTACAGTCCACATAAAGGCCTTCATGTTTAATTTAAAATCTTGATTTGGATTTACTGGGACTGTTTATGTTTAACATTAAAATGAACCTAAGAATACCTTTTTTATAATTATCTGCTCTTGATTTACTAATATGTAAGCACCTTCAAATATTTTTTAAAACAACATAATAATAACAACATAAACTTAGCCTTGGATGGTGGAAATAAATGTTGAGCTTGAAGATCTTGGAAGTCTTTTCAACCTCAATGATTCTATGAAATCCAACTAATTATGTTTAAAAAACTAGCCATTATTGCAAAATACACATCTCACATTTTCATAACTGATTTTTTTCCCCTTCTCTGTTCATTTGAAAACAAATCTCTTAGTGTTTATATTAGGATCATGATTTTTTTTCAGCTGCCCTGCATTTTTTATAAAATAATGTTACTTGTGGTCTGCTTTCTGCTCCCTTATGGGGAACATACATTGCTTCTATGACAACTAAGCCTTCCTATGTCTTTTCAAAGGATTTATTGATTTATTGCTTGAGTATATGTTTAATCTTCCTAGAAAGTGTTACAAAATAAGAATAAAAGGCTGCAGCTTTGGAAATATATCCTGCTACTTTGTCTGATGCAGCAAGCAATTGTGAGCTGTTTGTACTTAAGCAGGTATTTTTAGATGGTGATGCAGGCCTTTTCCACAGAATTGAGATACAACATGCTGATTTTAATAAGGCAAGGAACATGAAAGGTGATCTTGATCCTTTCTAGCCCACAGACATTTTGTTGTTAATTTTAAAGACCACAGGAGCAGATCATAAGGCCATTTTTTAAAATTAAACATTAGAAAATAGAGAAAACACTAGTCAGTGCTAAAAAAATATATTTTAAGGATGCTTTTGAATTCTTTTTCTCTGCAAAGAAAAATTAATTTTCAATAAAATTTGGGTATTTCTGTGCTGTCTGTTTGCCCCTTTCTTTGTGCAGCTCATAATTAGGGCAGCAAACAGTATTGTGTATTGCAGGCATCCAGTCTGTAGCAGCAAAGTGGAGATGAGAGATTACAAATAATGAGTTTCAAAATGTATGAGTATTTAAAAAAAATTTATTTCATTCGTAAATTTATACAGTCAGTGAAACAATCCTATAAAATGATTTTTCTAGGATGTTACAAGGCACATAAATTACCAAATATAAACATAGAAAGGTAGCCAAAATAATGAACTAAGCCCACATATGCCTTTAGCTATATTAGAGGTGTGTGAATGATTAATGAGAATGTGAATCACTCTGCTTACAGGGTAATGAATATTTCACATTTGGCATGACCACCAAAATCAAAAAGAGGAAGGAAAGGCTCATATCCACTAACAGTGCCGTGTTTTGTGACTCCAGAGGGCCTTGCATGTCCTGAAGCTCCTGCTCGGATTGAACACTCAGCATTGTCTTCAGCTTTAAAGAGTAAAACAGTGTGAAGGGGGTTCTTGGGCTTTTTATCTTTTAAGCAATGGCTTCAAGAAGTTGTTTGGCATGCAATAAGCCATTATACTCTACTAATTAATAAAAGGTCGCAAAACATACAAATAGTCCGATTTTTATTTCATTTCAAGAGACATTACCAAATAATTTCCACAAATATTCATTTTCCACCTGCATATATATATTTCAACTAGCCTAACAGTCAGGGATTCAAAGTAATAAGATTTTCATACAAATATATTTTATTGTGTATTTTCTTCCATTAACAGGATCCACTCCTTTATGCAGCTCTAAGTATACATTCACGTATTAAAGAGTAATAATTTGGCTAAAAATATATGTCTGTTTATTATCTGATTGTAGTAATTAGCCTATCAAGGGTAATTTGCTAAAAAAGATACAGTACTAGAAATAAATAGTTCTACAATTCAAAGATCTTCAAAATGGGGTGCCATTTCCCGTCTGTTTTAAATTTTCCAAAGTCCTTTCAAAGCATTAACTAAATTCACTACACTCGGCAAAATAATTTGGACCTACCTACATAAAGTCCCACTCACATGAGAAACTTATTTCACTTAATCTCCTTCTTGGTTTTGTAATGGGCAGAAACAACCAGATAATTGTCTGGATTCATGTCCCTGAGGTTTGGAGACTTGCTCTGGACTGGAGAAGTTTTCCCATCTACCCGGGAGATCTGCAGCATTCGGCACGGGTCGTGCTTCAGTAAATAACCTGCAAAAGTCTCCCAGCCTCCTCCGACACGAACCATCACATGTTTGTTGTGCAGCATCTGCAATCACACAGGCAAGAAAAAAAAAACCAAAAATAAAAACTCTTGAGAGGCAACCATTCACAGACAAATCGCGTTCTTTCTGCTGTAAAAAACCTCCTACTTTAATTGAAAGTCAACAACATATGATGGTAGTCCACTTTGCAATAAAAGGAAAGGAGAAGAAATAGGAGAGTGTTTCTTATTTGCATTTTAAAAGTAAATTTTACAAAGTTGAAAGCTAGCTGCTATTTTAAAATAAAATGTTAATATTTTATGTAAATAAATGCTCTATGTTCTAGTCCTATAGCATGGAGTCATTCTGTTCTTCATGTGTTTAGTAAAAATATGCCATGGAACAAGAAAACTTTTAGATTATTATTTTGAAAATATGTTAGTAAAAATACCATTTTGTATGTCTTGAAACTGTTTTTTCTTTATAGGTTGTTCTTTATATAATATCCAAACCAATCTCCTCTATCTCTGAAAATATGTAAAAAAAAATTAAGAAAATGAATGTCCATTTATTTTAACAATTTAGTCTTGCTGAAAATACATTCTAATAAAATGGTTTAAAATAATCCAACAAGGCACATCAGAAGTAATTTATCTGGAACTGTTTGGAGACACCTGAATTTTCTGCCTAGATTCAAATAAAATTTTTCTCCAAGTGCCAGTGTAATTTCTCTCATGTCTACCCTTGAGTTCATTTGGCGATTTTATCCATTTCTCCCTTTTTTTTCTCCATGAAGAATAGTCAGATAAATACTGGTGAGTATCATAAAGCAACACATTGTATATTTTACTGATTTATTTTATAACCAACATTGTAAATATCCCATTGAAAAATGCTTTGATCAGGATATCTCATGAAATGCTCAACAACATTTAGCTGTAGTACCAGAAATTAAGAACTGGTCCTGTAGAAAGCATTCTAGAAGATGTTTAACACAGTCTGGGATTTTGAATTTGGGTGTATGGCTGGGATGCCTACATGGACATGTTCCAAACTCCCTTGAGGGCTGGCAGTATTTGCAGTTGAGACTTCCACAGCACACAAACCTTTTGTAACACAGCATAGACAACAAAACAAGAAACACTCTCAAACAAAATCACACAAAATAGAAGGCAGAAATTTAAACTTTAAAAAACCCTCAGCCAACAACCCCCCAGCCTCAGCCTAAAAATATGCTGTTTGAATTCAGTGACAGAAGGAGACAGATTCAAACAGAATGAAGAAAGCATGGCCAGCTGTACAACTTACTAAAGTTTGAAAATCAGGATACATTTATAAGGAATGGAACTCTTTATTTGAATAAGCAGCTGCAGATGATATCTCATTTGACACTTTTCATTTAATACATTTTTTCCACAAGGAAATTCTTGCTTCTGCACTTTGGCTTTTATGTGAAACACAATGGGAAAATCAATTGAGTTTTATGGATACTGAAAAATAAAGTTACTTCTGCTCCATCACAAGGAGATGCTCAAGCACTCTCAGTTTAAAGAGCATCTCCCAGCTCCTGTGTTGTTGCTCTGGGTTGTATCAGTGTTAGCTTCCACAATAGCTATACACCACTGAGGTTTTTCTCTAGATTTATGGGTGTGAAAACAGGATCAGACCTTTTCTCACAAGGTTTGTATTTAAGCTTCAAGACTTCGATTTGAGCTGACAAAGGTATGCGATTTGAATCATGCCTTTAGTCTGGACAATATATCATGAAAAAAGTAAATAATTTTTACATCAAGTTTGAAAATTGAAGTTCAAAAGATGACAGAGCCTTGAGAGAACAGCCTATAGAGAGTTTTATTTAGCAACTTTCTTCTCTTTGAGTGCCTAAAAAAGCATTTGATACTTGCCCCAAAAACTTTCTACATTAAAACAATTTAAGCCCAGCTGATGCACTACAACATGGGGTGGGGAGGGCTTGACTGTGCCTGAATTTCAGCTTCCATGTATTGTCACAAAGGGATTCATGTTCTAGCAGCAGTTAATACCTGGACTTTGATTAGTTGGAAAGTTAGCAAAAAAGTGTATTTGGTTCAATTCCCTTAGGGATTCCTATGCAAACAAACTGTACGACTTCCTGATGCTCAGGCTAAATGCACAACTTTTGTCTTTCCCCTCTTTGTTCTTTCTCTTTTGTATTATTATACTATTATAAAATTCATTGAGTGCTCGCTTTCTACAGTCTGGGCTTTCCTACATCCTAAATATAGTAATGTTCATGGTGCGCTGTGCCACAAATGCACCATTTTACCCCCATGGTCATATTTTGATGTCAGTAACATCAGCATGAGTCCAAAATAATTCTGCTAGTTTCAGAATTCCTCCAGCTTCACAGAAGCATGAAGGACTTCTTAGCATGGGAAAAAAAATAGCTTGCTCTACTTTCTAATGAAAAAGCAGTTTTCTCCCCAAAATACTTCAGATGAAGATGAAACTTTTGAGATTTTGTGACCCACCCAATTCACCTTTTCAATTGCATGAGATCTCTGAGAAAGAAAAGTTTGGATTCTACAATAATAAAGATTAGTTAGTTTGAATGTAAATACATTCATGGCATACATGTATTTTCACGCTATCCATCCAGCTAAAACTAAGAAAACCCTTTCTGAGGATAAAATCCAACATATGTTTATGATTGCCATAAATTCCGTAATTTCAGTTGTGTCTCAAGCAGGGCCGTCACTGAAAGCTCTTCTCTCTAGAATCTGTCTTTAAGTTGAATCCAAGGTGAAGCAAACATATAAGAAACCAGAGGAGCAGACAATAGCACTGCAGGGGGAGAAAAGTCAGATTATTTTGGTAGGCATCAAGGCTATATCCAGAGATAACGAGGGAAAGAGTTGGTAAAAGTGAGGTGACACTGAGCTGTCATTGCACAGGACTTTGGCAAAAATAAATACAGCCTAGCCAGTGACGGTTTTCACATACTGTAAGTTTGATGAGTTTGATGCCTTATTAAAGAGATGTTAGGCTGTATGCAAAGCAAACTCATCTAAATAAGCAGAGTTTTTCTGACTTGAAAAAAAATATGTTCCGTTTTAAAGGAACTAAAAATCTGACCCAATACTGTTACACTTCAGATTATAACTTTCTTACAGAATATTTCAGGAGGGGAGAGGAAGCAGGAGGAGGCATTACATACTCTGGATCTGATCCAAGTATTACAAAAACCAATACAAAAACCCTACTGACTCGAAAGGAGCTTGGTCTGGGCTCTGGAAGATAAATGCAGCAACCTAAGGAAAGCAGAGTTAGTTGGTGTGACTTTAGGGCAACTTCAGAAAGAGTGTAGGCTACACACTGAGAGAAGATTGGCTGTAAAAGCCCAAGGTGTTTGGCAAAACAATGCAGAGCATCACACCGGTGGCTGTGCAAAACAAATCTCACAGTCAGAAAGTTAAATATTAATGAGATTGCTAATGAGAAGAAATTAGGTTTTACTGAATATAAGCCACTTCGACTTATTGTCATCAGTAGATATAACTCTTGTTTGGGAATCATTTTGCTCCGGCTTGTCCATACCACTTATGTTGATGGTCTACCCTCCTGTCTACGGGTAAAAAAAAGCCTTTCTCAAATCTCAGCAGTATTCAGTATTCACTAACCATTCTTAGTTAAAAAAAAAAAACAACGGTGAGAGCAAGATACAAAGCTCAGACCAGGAACAGAACCCAGATCTGGGCTTTCAGCCTGTCCCAGCGAGTCTCTGGGCTTGTATCTAAAATATGTTATTGTCAAGTAATGACAAATTATTCTGCAGGGCACAGCTCATGTGGACATTTTGATGGAGTTGGATGTCTCTTCCATACAAGAGACTGTAGTCTTTCTCTTAGCTGTAACCAGGAGAACTGATGTTCAGGGCTGGCAGAAGGTGAAAACTTGGAATTTGATGGACATATCAATACGGAAGATGAAAAGGTATTGCCTGCAAACTTGAGCCACTATTGCTTCAGGAAACAGGGCCAGAAAAATTAGTCCTCAAAATCCCCAGAGGTTCCAATGCTTGGCCGTCACCCAGCTCTGCTTGAAGGTGGCCCCTGAAAATTCTCACATTTGTCACTCAGTGTGAGACCAGGCTTGGTGCAGCCCTGAGAAAGACTCCGAAAGGCTGGCAGTGTGCAGGAAAGCCTGGCTGGCTGTGTGCCTTCACACACAGAGGCTCTGATCACAGCAGTTCAACATCCCTGACAGTCACCAAAACATGCAGAAGTTGCATGTTAAAAAGTCCATGCGAGTAGTCCACCCAAACAGGGGATGACTGGGCTGGCCAAGAAGAGGACACCACCATAAACAGGTGGTAAAAAGGCATTCACACCAAAGTAAAACTTTTCTAAGTTCATTCAAGCAGGGATGGGAATTTTCAGAATTTCGTAGATAATGGTTTGTTGCTACATGAAGTTTTTCTACTTCCCTGAAAATTCAGGGATCTGAAAACGCCACAAAGGGTGTGTAAGAGTCTCCTGATTATTTGCTTGCAAGCCAAATTTACAGACATTAAAAATACCTTGTTAGCAAAGATTATTCAACTTTACCTCTAGAATTCATCATAAAATTTATAGCAAAATCCTGCATTATGATCTGATTTAATCATCAGTCAGGTTCTATTTACAGTCCTATTTTAGAAAGTTTACATTCACTGGAGCGTAAATATTATAAAAGGCACTGATGCTTTTACACACATAGGACTCAGCTACACACAAGGAATAATGGGAGCAATTCCCATCGGGATATGGAAGAAAACCTAGAAAACCTAGAAAGCTACCCTCCAACTACACTTTTTCTTGGCTTTCATTCCCCTTTTGTCATTGAATTTGTGTGTCTTCGTTAGAGAAATGTTTTAGTTTAATAAAACAATAAAGCTTATCTCAGACTTTTAAGAGCTTGCTCATGTGTCTGAGTGCACAGCAAGGGATTAAAATTAAACCTCACCTCTACCAATCTTAAAAAGTGCAAATTATGTAGCCAATTCCAGGTATTAATTATTCATTAACACTGAAGTAATCTACTTGCAGTCTAGTAATGTGTATTTTGGCAGATAACAATTTATTAGTCCCTTCCAACTTAAATTAACCTAAAAATAAATAAGTAAAAAATTAGTCTTTCCCCACCTGAAAACCAGGAAAAATGCATTTCTTGTTTTCCCTTGTTATCTCTCATTAAGTCACATTTTGCCTAGCTCCCCTCTTGACACAGGATTATACAAAAATGTTTTGGATTATGTCTACTAATTTTAAAAGTTCCAAATGATGCAACTTCAGCCATTACACATGGATTTGTTTCAGGACAAGCTCTGACTTTCTGTGTTGTCTTTCTAAAACCCCAATAAAGTGCCCTGCACTTCCTGTCTCTTCAGACACCATGATAATTACATGGAAAACAGACAGCTCTCTGGATTAACATGTCCTCTCATTTTTGGGGGGTTATATGTAGTAAATCCCACTAAATGAATCTCAGTTGGAAAAAGCATTATAAAAAAGCTGAGCCTGAAAAGATGTCAAGAGCATATGTTAATTGCTTGCCACAATTTTTCTAGCTATGCTGCAGTTTTGTTTTAGAATTAACATACTTTCTGAATTAGAAAGAATTTTATATTAAAGTTACATCTCGGGCTGCATCAAGCACATCAGCAGGTATCCATTTAATTGATTGAAACAACCTCTGAGTTTCAGAACAAAAGCACAAGCAGACTTTGTGCATGCAATTACAAAAGGCGTCTAAATAACCATTCAGATATGTAAATGCTCAAAGGATTATTTAGTTGTTAAACTACCTTATCAGTCAAAAATCTTTGGCTTTAATATATGGCAAGATCCTTGATCTGCCCAATGGCATCATGACACAATAAATAAGAATTTAGAGTACAATTACATATTTTGGTACCATTTTCCATATTCAACTCCAAACTGCTTCAGATGCTTGCAGAAGACTCACATCAATAGTGAGGGCTTCTTTTTTCCAGTGGTAAGAATGGGATAATATTATTATTGTCATCTATCACAGATACCTTCAAAGAAGACTTACTCTTCAAAAAAAGGCCATCCCTCTTCAAGTAAGTTAGGACATGATGAGAGACAGACATAAAATTTAGTGGGCAACAGACACCTTTAACAGTCACTATTCCATGAAAGAAAATTTTGATTATAACAGTGTTTTCATTAAATTTTCTTCCCTACCCAGGTTTTTGTCATTTTTCTACTGTAGAGTTGAGTCTTCAGGATTTGGAAAGTGATAGCAGCTAATGGTATCATTATAAAATATAATATTAAGTTCTTAACTTGTTACTGTAATACAGTATTGTATTTTAGTATTAAATAGATATTAGCTATTATTTCACACTTTGAATTAGTAATACATTTTGAAATAAAGTGGCGATGGAAATGTTTAAATATATGAATTAAGTGAAGATCTACTCCTAGCTGGAAGCTTACTCAGTAACACATACAGTTTTGTACCCAATAAGACCATTCACACAACATTTTCAAGATGTGAGTGATGTAGTTCCTACTGAAGTGAATGGAAGTCTAATTCTTCAAAATGTATTTTGGGTCACATTTTTCTGAAATCTGAACCAGACCCTTTTGCTAAAATAGTAATTTTTTTTCTTTTATGAAAAAGCCCCTAGGAGAAAGGCTTTAAAACCCTAACCACTATATCCTTTGTTAATTAAATCCACCCCTTTCAAAGCAGCCTTCTTGTTTTCTCTTTCATCTCACAGATATTTCTATGGAAAGATGCATAACAACATCAGCTCTTTTACTTCACTAAAACACAGAGCAGAGAGCTCTCGTCATTTAGAATATAAAGTGAACTGCTTCCACCCCACTCATCTTTACTTCATTGATTCATCATTTTGCTTGTGTGTTGATTTCTGCTTTTTCTAAACTGACCTTACTATCCATTCAGCAACTGCTTCCATTTTCAAAACCACACCTTTCTGTGAAAAACTTTAAGCAAATGAGGGTAAGTAAAGCTGAGTTGAAATGAGACTGCATTTGTCTCTTGGGATTCAGTTTCTTTTCAAGCCTTTTATATTCCATTTGTAAGTGCCTTTGGACCTCCCTTGAGATTTCTACCACACAACTTTCCAATTTATTTTTGCAATAACTACCCAAGTTGTTAAACTACCTTATCAGTCAAAAATCTTTTTTTCTTTCAATAGTGCTTATGGAACGCTATTATAAAATGTCATGTTTTCGGCACAGCACTGGTAATGCAACTGGGAACAGAAAACATCTGTGCCGAAGACAGAGAGGCACAAAAATAAGTCCTATTCCACTCAAATCAGTCTGCTGTAGCTCAAAAACAAACACCTCAGATATATTAACATACCTTGTTGGTATGACCTATATTATGTTAAAACACTTTAACAGTCACTATTCTATGAAAGAAAATTTTAATTATAACTGTGTTTTCATTAAATTTTCTTCCCTACCCAGGTTTTTGTCATTTTCCTATTGCATAGTTGAGTCTTCAGAATTTGGAAAGTGATAGGAGCTTATGGTATCATTATAAGGTATAATATTAGGTAATTCATACATGATTGCAAATTACTCCTAGCAGGAAGGCAAGTGGAGCTTGTAAAACCCTTTAAAAATCTGGGGAGAGCTCACAAGTATCTCAGCCCTGGCCTTTCACCCTTACACAGAGCTAAATGCTGCTCGGCTCTTACAGTCTGTGCAGAAAGCAAATCTCCACCAAGCCTCACAGCAATATGAAATGAAAACAAAAAATTGACTTAGATTTAGTCACAGCTCAGGAAACGAGCATGTAATCAGGTTAGAAACCCAATACCAAAGGGAAAAAGTTTGTAAATTGTTCCTAGAGCTTTCCCTGAGAAGAGGTACAGATGTGGAAAAGCTGAGATGGCTTTTTACTTAAATCTTGGTTTATAAAGGTCTGAAAGAAGCTAGGAAACACATACTTGATCATGAAGACGCAGGGTGAATAAAAATGAATAGATTGCTAGATGGCTAAAGCCCTACACGATGAACCCTTAGAGGGAGACAACTCTTTCCAGAGTGTTCTCCTTTAAATTGTCACAAACCAAGAGAAAGGGACAAGGCACAAGGGCAAGGAAGTTTCTTTCCAGCAGGCACTGGTGGAATCAAGCAGCACTTTGAAATCCTGAACTGGTGCAGCACAGGGAATAATGAAAGATGGAAAAGGAAATGTTGGGGCAACTCACAGAAATTACAACTTAAAGACTGAAAGGACAAACTGGAAGTGGAACTGTCCACACTGTCCCATAAATTAGGGGATCCAGCACGATTGGATGATCATAGAGATGATGTTTAGCTGATACACAGTCTGCTGAAGAGACAGTAGAGATTGTTCCATAGTTTCAGTGAAAAAGAAAATTGCACCTGAGATGTATAAAAAGACACTTATGGGAAGTAGTGTTGGGGAAACTGAGAATTTTATAGGAATGGAACAAGAATGGAGAAACATCCACTTGCACAGTGAAGTGAATGGAAAGATTTCATTAACCCTGAGACATTTGCAGAACAATCAGTGTAGAACTCTGAGACTGAGGGGGAGCATTTCTGCAGTCATTCTACGTATCACTGATGATACTTAGAAGCCACGAAATAACATCTTGCCTTCTGCAAAATAAATAATCAAGTGAGGAAATGGAAATTTTTCCCTTTTCACATTGAAAAAAACACAACATCCTCTGTCTAATTGTGCATGGGAAGAGGTGAAGTCAATATGTTTGGTATAATGGCATAAACCATTATACACAGGATTTCAGCCACTTTTTGTACACCTGAAGAAGCCAGGAATTGGCTTACAGGGTGAAACTACAGCCAGGTAAATCCTGTATGGCACAGAGAGCTATTGACCTCTGGAGTTAAGGAAAAAACAGTTGTGTTAAACCTTTCTACAGAGGGAAAGCACTGGGATGGACTATAGCAGAAATATTGCACTTAATGAAACTGTTTATTTCTGTTTTCAGACAATTGCAGGCTGATTGTAATAATTATTCCAAGTATTCCTGCCTAACTAACTGAAATCAAGATACATTTTTGTGCTGATAGAAATAACACGAGAGTTTGGATATTTTAAATTCTTTCTCTTGATTAAATTTTCCCTCGAACCTTACATTTAGTTTCTGTCTGCTACCATTTTATAGAATTTGGAAATAGCATCTTGTAGGATTGCTGTCTGTGGGATTTGGTCAGTTTGTTTCAGACGGTCAGGACGGAGACGAGAGATCTCTGGAGTTTGGTCTTAGAGCATGAGGTTTATTGTGAAAGGTGTGGGTGTAGGGGAGCTGCTGGGAGCTGCCAGACACAGCTCAGAGCAGGGCAGAGAGGTGAGAGAGAGAGAGAAGAAAGAAGAAGAATCGAATAATAATGAATACGAAGAAAGAATCCCGTGGTTGCCATTTACAATGCAATAAATCATCTTCTGTGCTGAATATTCTAATTTTCACTAACCAATCTAGAACAAGCTACAAATCCTACAACATTTACATACAGCCTATGAGTCATTGCATTACCATATAGCGTTATATTTTAAACCCTAAAAACTGCTTTTTGGACCCTCTGCCAAGTTGGCAGGGTCTGCTCTGACCCTTGGACCTGTCTGCAAGCAGAGGGGATTGTTTAATCCAAAGAGGGATTATCTTCAGTGGCCATACCATTGTTTTCCAGTTGTTCAGTAACTGAGGTTTGGTATCTCAAAGCTTGTCTTCATTTCAATCTCGCTTATAGTTTCCGTATTTTCAGCATCTTTTGCCAAGTAATAATATTTATAAGGCTTTCCTATTTCATCTTCCCCAACAGTGTCTGTTTCACATCTAATTAACACCAGATCTTGGTTGCTGTTTGGAAACAGCATCCTGCATAGGAAAACACTTTGTGTGCAAGAAACAACACAGATGCAGAAGTAAACACAATTCCTATCCGTTAATAACAACTGAATTTCTGACGAGTGAAGGCATTAATGTCTTGGACAAAGATTAATAATGCCAAGGAAAATTAATCAGACATGGGATTCACGTTCAGAAAGGCATTTGTAGGTAAAGGGACTGTGCATTTCCAAGCACCTTGGGTGACATCTGGAGCACCTGGCAGAGTCTGAGGGCAACGAAGGTGACATTTGTTGTTTCTTCCCCTCCAGACATAAATGAAGACCTAGTCCCTAAACTGAAATGTGTGATACTGAGCAGAAATCTAGTTGCTCTTAGCTGCAACACTGACTCATAAGAAATATTTTATACAACACTCAGCAGAAGGGATGATACAGCAAACAGATTAAATACGTGAAAAGAAATCAGACAGAGTTTAAGAGGGTAAGTGGCAGAGAAAGCGTAAAATGGCAAATGGTACCTCTGGATGGAGTTATGGAGAACCATATGTACTAAAATCAAATAACGAGGATAGGGGAAGGCTGTCTTTATGAAAAAAAATCAAAAACATAAGCATGAGGCTGCTAAAATACATTTATGGGCGGCTTCTTAAAAAGAAACCACCCACACTCTCACTTTTGAATAAAAAAACAAACAAAATTAATTTTCTTTATTGTAATGATGTCTATTAGCATTTCAGGCCCTGAAAAATTTCTCTTAAAAACCCCCAAATAGCTAAAGAGACAATTCTGTCTCGCTTTCTAATGTCAACTAAATTTTTACCCATCAAGAAATACCTCTAAAATCATATATTAGACCAGTGAGGTACTATTCAGAGTAAGTTAGAGGCAGAATCTAATAAGCAATAAAAAGATGAGTTCTCTTTATAAACTGTGCACCGATTTAAAACAGAAACCCTGCTAAGTATAAAAAGGAATTAATTTTATCCAGACTATCAAGATTCTCCTAAGTTACATTCCTTTAAGGATACTGAGTCACAGAGTGTATTCGTGCAGAGTGATCATCTATTTAGATTTTGCCACTGAATTCAGTGAATCTAGGTTTCATCATGCAAATGTGCGTGGGCTGCATGTGAACATGCTCGTGTTATAGGATTGCAGAAGTACATGAAAATGTTCTCATGAATCCCGAAGTGCCATCTGTTTTCTAGCTATTTTCTCAAGACTCATTCTGTCTCCTAATTTCCTGCCTCAAAACAGCCAAATTTAAAAAAAAAAAAAGTACCTCCTGCAACTAAATAAAAAATTGTACATCTTCACCTGCAGAGTTTTCCTCACTGCCTGCCTGTGGAAGTAATGTGCACGTGGTGAGAGATGTTTTGAGTCCAGCACAGACTGATTGCAGTTATCACATACATCCATCTGCAGTAACCGCTGTGTTTCCCTAACGGTCTGGATTTTTTGTTTTTACCTTCCAATTTGCTTCAAACAGCTACTTTCAACTGTGTGCAAGATTATGCAGAAACTGGAGTTAAAATGCTTAATTGTTTATTTTATTCTGCATCCCCATCCTCTGGGATTACCAGACCCAACAATAATTTCTCTGTAGTTGTGATCTTCGTAATATTTATCACAAAAGTCACTGTTGGCCATTTTCCCCAAATCACCATCTTTAACCCCCTATTGAAATAAAAATGCTGCCAGCTCCCTTGGTGGTAAAAATCATGACCCACAGATTTTAAAATTATGTTTAAGTTATTTTGATTTACCCAACATTCAGAATTAACTTCGGTTGAAATAGGTATGGTAACATCCTCAAACTCACTGTTAGCATTTCAGTTTAACATGTGACGTCATAAATAAGTAAATAAATACATAAATAATTGGCACATCTAGAGTCACAGCAATTCAACTCAATTCCTTAGCATGGCCTATTAAAAAAACCCAAACAAACAACAACAACAACAAAAAAAAACCCCAAACTAAATCAACCAACCAACAAAAAAATTTTAAAAAAAAACCTACAAAGCCAAAACCATCTAACACATCAGGACTGCAGTTATAAAGAAAATCACAAGGAGGCAGGCAAACACCACAATCAATTAAAGGCATGAGACACAGGAATAAAAAAGTATAATCTCGACAAGTGAAGAACTCAAAAAG
Source organism: Origma solitaria (assembly GCA_013397895.1). Lineage (NCBI taxonomy): Eukaryota > Metazoa > Chordata > Aves > Passeriformes > Acanthizidae > Origma > Origma solitaria. The sequence continues at coordinate 755,441 of VZRL01003027.1, forward strand.
GACAGGCAGAACTTTCTCATTTCCTTGCACAATGAAAATCAAAAAACCCCAAAATCTTCAGATACCTTAGCAAGGAACTGAGTGCTATATATTTTATGTTTGCAGATTCATCTTTTGGGAAGAAGAATCTTTTGCAGATTCTCTTCTTTGGGAAGAACTAAAAAATATAGGACACTGCAGAGATCTTCTGCACTGGTCAGTGTAATGAGTGCCTTGACTTTGGGTGATATACTGCCTTCTCTGAACTCATTCAGGATCAGCAGTGGCCTCATTTGGTTTGGCACTATCAAGTCGGCAAAAGGAAATCCAATAGTTTTAAAGTGAGGGTCCCAACAAAAGAATACCAGAAAGATTTGCATTTTTCTGGACATTCTCTGAATAGTCTTTACACTTTCAGATGCAGAAACTGCCTACACATTTTTGGATTAAAAGTCCAATAATGCCTTTATTACTCAGGCTTTTTGCCTCTTCATGGCATTACTTTCAGGAATGATCAGCACTGAGGTGTCTGATCCAACCCACAAGAAAAAATAATATGCAATGACTATAATACTATTCCACTTCCTCAAATTTATGAGAGATGTAGGTTTAATTAACTCTAAGACATATTTTTACATGTCCTCCAGCAAGTAAATATACTCTAATTCTGTACCTCAAATCTCTAGGTTTGGCATAACCAGACTTATTTCTTCCATTTAATCTATGTACAGGCTTGCTGGTTATTCAAAGATAGGAACTGTGAGTATGTGTTGATAAAATACCAACATTAAAAAGTAGTTTCCCATAGCTGAGATAAAACCAGACAGAGGGTAGCTGTGGTTGAAACTGAGAGCAGTTTTTAAGATTAAGACATGCATAACATAACTTCTCACTGAATGCTTGTGGATGAAATTGGTTCGTGCTCATAATTATTGAGCTGTCTACAGTACCTGAAGATGAAGAACCTATAGTGCACAATTCCAACGTGTACTAGCCCCTACTTCACTGGGACTGCAGCTTGCAAAAATAAATATATAAATATAAAGAAGCAAACATGAAAGAACACCACCAGCATGATGCTGGGCAATGATGGTAGTTAAGAATTTTAATTAAAGTGGGACATGTAAAACTGGGGAAGTTCCAGCCTTATGACTACACTGGCCTGTGGAGATCATGTACTAAAATCCAGAAATTATCCAAGAGAAGCTGTAATATGCCTACAATCAATTTGTCCCTGTGCCAAAGTTCTAATGCTCCTTTTAAAAGCTTTTAAATGCAATACAATATACTAGCCAGACATAAAGCCATTTGTCCTTGGTTGCTTAGCAATCCTAGAATAGAGATGTAAATAAATTCATCCAGTCTTTATTCTGATCAATTCAGAATTACATACAATTGTCTAGTCATTGTAAATATATTCAACAATATGGTGCTTTTGAAGGAAACTATTTTTTATATTATCCTCTACAAAAAGACTCATTAAAACGTGGCTACATAGAGGATATTGCTTACAAGAATCTCTTTTAATAGCATCAGCGATTAATAAATAAAACTGAGATGCATTTATTGGTTTTAAGGATGGGTTATACTTCAGTAATTTATCCATCTACTCTTCTTCCATCTTTGCTCTACAGGACATTTATTTCCTGTACTTTCCACAACCCACAAGCTTTATGGAAGTCTGCTCCCTGCATTACAGGTGGGAGAAAATGAAAACCTACCTTTTTCCCTCTCATAGTTATTCAGTTCCAGTTCTATGGCTTCATTCAACTAGATGTCCTTTTCTTCTTTTGAAAAATACCCGCCTAGATTCATAACCCTGTACATTCATAAGTCTGTAGGTGGAGCACGGTAAGGTAAACAACATGAGCTGACCAATAAAGTTAAAGGTAATAATGTGCATGTCTGTATCTGCTCTGTTATTTGTTGTATATCTTGTGAACAGACAGCAATTAACAATTGTTACTTAACATTACAATAATTATACTGAATATCAGTACTTTATACACTCATTCTAACAGCTATTTTTTAATTAATTCCAGGTTCTCCTTGCCCATGGTGGGAGGGATGGAACTAGATTATCTTTAAGGTCCCTTCCCAGCCCAAGCCAATCTGTGATTCTGTAGGGGCTTTTTCACTTGTGCAGCAGTTATCTTTGAAAAATGCATCGCTTGGATATTTTATTTCACTCTTTTTCACACTATCTCCTCATCACAGTCCTGAGGGCCAGCAAGTCTCTGCCATCACAGTCCTTTGGCCTCACTCTAATGTCAATTTGCAAAAGAAAAATCTGACCCTTCTGTCTTTTAACAACACTGTGTTGTCACTGTTGCCAAATTCCAGCTCAATTTGCCTTTACATATAGGGTACAGTGCAAATAGAAGTTTCATAGCTTCATGTAAACTGAAGTTAATGAACACAATAAGGAAATAAATATTATCTAAGAAATTCAAGGTCCCAAGACATGAGCGCACTGCCAACTCTGTCCTGCACTGTCACTGCTTACATTGACCTGTTACTGGAAGAGGAGCAGCCATAGATTCATGGAAAAATCATTTCAGAGAGGAATATTTTGCTTACTAGCACCTCTAACAGACCTAAAGGGCTTTTAATAAAAATATCCGTGAGCTGGCAATATTCAGATAATATTCCCCCAATCAATACTGATTATAATCAGAAGAACTGTCAGGACTCTGTGAATCTGTAAATCAGAAGAACCGTCAGGACTTCAGAAAACCTATGCAAGGCACAGAAAACACACAATACTGCTTGGCTGACTGCAGAGTGCCTCAGATTCCTTCTGTTTTATGACTCTTAGTTATGCTGGAAACATTAGTCCACGTGCTTTTAGATAAAATCTAATAGACAAAGAACACAAGAGTCTCCAGATACATTCTCCACAGTCTTATACAGGAATGGTTAAGGCAACACCAAAATGATGAAAACAGTCACAAAGCAAGAGACAGAAATCTGGAAACTGTCTCCAACCTCCATCCCCTGGTTTTTAAATCAACAAAGCTACATGCATAACCAAGAAAATTACATTTGGAAAGTATCTAGAGACAGATTGTTTTATTAGATCTTGCTTGAATTAAGACTAGAGGTTATTCTTTTAAATGAACAGGCCTGAAATAAATTTATTTAACTCCGTGGGTTTCATTAAAATGCCTTCTAATTTACACTGGGGTAATGAGGGGAGAGAACAAGGGTGGCATAATTTCAATAATGTTTTTACTTAGGCTTAATTTCCTTTAAATAGTACAAAGCATCCCCTCAGAGTTTTCAAAATGATGTCAGTGTAAGCCTACGAGGCATGATGTTACAAAGTTGGAATGAAATTACGTCACTGCAAATCTATGAAACCAGCATTGTCAGTAACGAACCAAAGCTATATTAATGTGTTAAAAATTGTGAAAATCATCTGAACGGAATGAAAGACTTTAAATAAAATTAAGATATTACAGGTCACAAACTATTTACCCAAGACTGCAGTGATCAGTCTTGACTATAGATCCAAATGCACATCTATATTTGGCTACAGAGTCAAATCTAGTCAAATGCCATCTGTAGGATTTTACATATTTCAAATCCACCATTGCTCAAGGGACTCGACTTGCATGGAAGTCTTTGGGGCAAATTTGACCAGAGAATAAATAATACTGGGAATTACATACCACGTACATCAACTGGGGAAGAATGCAAATGGCTGGAAAATTTAAATAAGCATGTTAAGTGGACAAAATTTACTCTTGATGCAATTTGAAAGCAGGAAATCCAGAACTGGTCACTCTCCCAGATTCTAAAAATAGTCATCCAAATGCAAATCAGAGGTGAATTAATAGCATTGATGAAGGTAGCATGAGCAGAATTTAACATATGACATCATGGCTGCCTGATACTTCACTGATACCAAATTTTCTTGGTACATCTTTTTCCTTTCCTTTTGGGATCAGATTAGCACTCGCCATTGCCTTGAAGCACATTTCCAATATATTTGAACCTGAAATGGGTTTGTTCTGTAATTATACTGACACAGAGAAATTAAGGGTCTTCATTTCAACTTACAAAATGTATGAATTTTAAGTATTGAAGTTAACTATTTAATTTCATACACATCAATACTTCGCCACAGTCATTACACCCATTTTCTGAATCTCCTTACCAGCATTCTGTATATAGCCTTACACTATTACTGCATCAATACTGAACATATAAATTAGAATTTGTCTCAGCCACATCAACAAATCTGTCTTACATCCTAAACGATACACATATGAATGACTTCAGACAGTGTTTTTTTAATTCAGGCTCTTCTTCTAAACAGTTTGGCACAAAATAAATCAGACTGAAATCAGACTCACCTAGTTTGATGTGATAATGTTGAATTTTTAACTGCTTTGACACAAGACAGTATATTTTATGTGGACATGAAACTCTCAAGATTTACCAGTTTGGTAAAACTGGGCAATAAAAGACAAAATACTGATGTTCTTGTTCTCCACAGCCCTACTTTGACAGCACATCTGATATTAACTTTATTCCTAATCCTCACTTTTCCATGGGACAGATCCAGGAAAAATCATGGTAATACTATCACTTTTGTTCTACGGAATTCGAAGTTTATCTTTAGAATGCTTTCCAGGAGTTTACTGTACTTTCATGACACTTGTGAGGGGCTGACCAGGTGCCAAGGCCTGAAATCCATTTAAAGTGCAGTGAGTGCTACCAAAAAACCTCCACCTCCTTGGCATGGAATTTTAAACATAGAGAATGGATGGGGTTAAAAGGAGAAGCAATCAGACTTAAAGAGTGCACTAATTCTTCATATTGTGCTGTTTTTCTGTGGGGTATTTAATAATTTTAGGAGTCTGGTAACTCTCTTGACACAGGAATGAATTATTTAAAGTTAGTATTAGTAATTCAGTTTAGTTTTGATAGCTGCTAGCTGTAACCTGACAGCACTTCAATTCAGTCACATGGAAATTCCCTGTTGTATATATTCTAGTACACTGGATCTCTTTGCACTCATCAGTTTTCTATCTTTCTGCAAATACCAGAAGAAAGATCTTTCTAGGTTCTGGCAGAGATCTTGGAAAGGGAAAACCTGCTAGTTGCCAAAAAGACACTGATTACTCTAACAGAGTAGCCCAGAGTTTCTATCCTTTCCCTTTTAATATGTAAACTTGTTTCTGATTTAGAACTGACTCCTGGCAAAGGTGTTTTCCTCCAGCGCTCATGTGTGTGTATCTGGGCTCTATGTTGACTCTCTTGTCTTAGAAAACAAAAACTACTTTTCACTTACTCAGAAGTATGAACAAATTTTATAACATTTAGTCCTACACTTCAGGAAGGCAAAGCAAGCACACACAATAGGAACAGAAACATATTTCTATTGTGTGTGCTTTTTAATCGATTGCAATAGCAAGAATTACATAAAACTCCTTAAAAAAAGTGCAAAAAAAGGAAGAGCTATGTTTAGAGAAATCTAGAATGTAAGGAGAGAGTGTGCAAGTATCCTTGCATGCTTTAATATTTCATCCTTAGATTTCACATCCTTCAGAGAAGTACTTTTTATTTACTGTCAGCATAATACATTTTCCTTTGATAATGTTCCAACAGAGTGACAGAGAATTTAGTGAATAGTTACAAGATAAGTTCACACTATGATGACATTATTTTGAGGTTGTTTGGGGGCAGTCAGGGTTTGGAGTATTTGGGTTTGTGTTTGTTGGGCTTGGGTTTTTGTTTGTTTGCTTTGTTGGGTTTGGGTTTTGGGGGTTTTTGGGTTTCTTTTTCTGTTAAGGTGATCAGGTGATGCTTCAGTAAAGCCTGAAAAAGCAATGAAAACATTCCTGATGGAAATGCCTTCTCAAAAATCGTCTCTCATTCATTGCTGAGCTGTGGGGTAGACAGTGCTTCCTCTGCTCCACACCTGTATGGTGTGCCCTGGCCATATTTAATCCATGAGACAGAAAGATTTTCTTTTTAATTATTACCTCTCCTCCTATTTTCAGGTTATCACAGAAGAGGCACCACAACAACTCTAGCTGCACACTCCATCTGGACTTCCAAGAAAACCTGTGTGTCCAAAATTACTTCTACTTCATATTCTAAACACAGAGCTGACTAGGAACCACTGTTGCAGTTTCTAAAAACTTCAGCTGACTGTCTACAGGTCTGTTAAATCTTTAAAGCCTTACCCAATTTTTATTGAGGAATCAGTTTCCCAGCTGGCACTGAGGAAAATAATTTTTACAGAATTTTTGTGCACTGATCTTTGTCTTCACAGTGTCTCTCCCTATATGTGCTTTAACAGATACTGTCCATTATAATGTATCACAGTTCTGCAAAACAGTTTGACTCGGTTAAAAATTAGCATACAGACATAAATATTTCAAATTCAGGGCCAAACCAGAGAAGGCTAAAGCCACAATTCCTTCTTACATTTGCCACAATTAAAGGGCACGGTTCTACCTTTTAATTCACCTGGGTGTCTAAAAATTACCCAGGTAACATATTACCCCTCCTTGATGTGTTTTGAATCGACATCCCCTAAACTTTTAGTCTGAGGACTGTGGTTTCAGAGACAGAAATGTGGCACACGTGCATTTGTACACACCCATGTTTAGCTGTACACACATACAAACACTCTCACATAAAATACATGAAGTGCGCTGTGCCCGGGTAAGGTGGGGGATAAAGCAGACAAGAGTTCCTAAATGCAAACGTGTATCAAGTTCGTAGATCATAATACATCTTCATAACATTTTTTCCACATCTGTATTATGAATAAAGCCAAATGAATGTGTGTTGTAAAACAAAGCTTCTTCAGACTGGAGAATCTATTAAGCCAGTTTTAGCTTTTGTTCTAAAAAGACTTCGTTTTCTTAACAAAGGTACTTTTTTTTTTTGCTTCTTTTTTGGGTTTTTTTTGTTATTATGTTAATTTTGAAAGTGAAAATTAATTGCTAGGACTAGACTATTAGTTTAAATTGCATCATGGATAACCCCAAGCAGTAGACAGAGACAAAGCTACAGAGATCTTTCCCTTGCACAAGCCTTGCTAAGGCTAGGCACCAGTGCTGAGAAATTCTTTCCATGTAACTTCCTTCTCAAAGTATCTCCTACGCAGATATTATGAATTCTGAACTGTTAAGAAACACGAATGTGAAGATGATAGTGTAAAATGTAATTATTTCTATTTTCACATCAGCATAATCTTTCATCATCAGGATACTCTGATTTTTTGTATTGGACTCTGCTTCAGTATTAGCAAAAAGGGGATATTACATAACAATTCCTGAAGTATTAAATGTCAATACATTCATATTCACTAGAATCTGCAAAAAATTACTTGATGGCTCGAAGCCAAACACAGCCAGACTCTTGGCTTCACAAAATATTCAGTGACCAACCCTTTATATATACATATATACACACTGCCAGACCTGAATCAAACACTTGGTCTCCATATTTCCTACAGCAAGGATTTCGTGCCACAGACACCACGGTATTTAGCATGAAGCTTTGAGTTTTAAGGCATCTCCTCTGACTCAACCCTCAGGCCAGTTTTTGGAGTAAATGGAAACAACAGTAGAGAACAGAGAGTCAGAGAAGCCTCATCACAAGCCTAGCCAGTATTTTACAGACATTTTGCAATGCTTTCCAGCAGTGTGAAAGAAGGGATGTGGATTCTTCATGGATTTAACAAAAGGTCTTTCCCTTACTATTCCATACATACTGTGAGACCCCAAAACCACTGGTGGCTTATTTGTCCTCAGCAGGTTTTTTGTACTGATGGGATTTTCTGAAGCACTGAGAAGCAACTTTACTTCTCAGAGATTTAACGGTTTTTGTCCTCTTTGCAAGGGACTGAGGGCTAGGTCAAGAGTGAATACTAAAATGATAACAGCTAATAAAAAATCCTAAAGAAGCACACATGCCCTTTGCTATTACTTTTCCCCAGTTGGAAATGTGTTCCAAAGTTAGCCCAGTAATTAAGACTGTAACCCTGAGTAAATTAGCTGCATTATACCTGAAACTGTAACGAAATTATACACAATTATCCATACATGCAGACCAGGTTTTCGTGGGATCCTTCAAAATCTGGGTTTATGTCTGGAGGTGTGTTATGTAGGCCTTTCTATAGCATCATTTGCAAACACTATACTGAATTTAAACAAAATTCCCACCATTCTAGCAGCCTAAAGAGAAGGAGGGAGACTTGAGAACAATATACACTTTCAGCATGAAACTGCCATGATATCATTCTTCGGCTTGCCAATGTATACACTTTGACAAACTGGGGAGGGGAGAAGAGAAGGAAACAGAAACAGGGTTCTTTGTACCCTTATGAAATGCCAAATTTCCCTTCTCCCTCTTGCCTCTCAGTAAATCATGAGGAGGTTGTTAAGTAAAATGAACCAAGAAATTTGCATGAGCACCACTGAAATTTCTGAAAACCTGGGTTTTTTGCAGCCTACCATTTTACTTGATTTATGTGAGTTGGGTTTAAAGCTTCTGCACAGAATTCTGAATGTTACTGTGGTTCTACACCTTAGACACAACAGAAGTACATTTAAAAGAGAATTTAGAATAACAATTTAAAAATACTTAAAATACATACATTTTGACTGGGAAACTTTTTAGGTTAGAAATTTTTAAACCCTATCATATAGTTAAAAGAATTCAATTTATCTATCAAAACAATATTCAAGTATTATCTTCAACTACAGCATCTGAAATTAAGTGAGCTGTGTTAGTTTAACTGGGTATATCACAGGTCAGCTAATGGCAACATGTTTCTCAGGCCCAATATTGAAAGTAAAACCTGAGTTGTAAAAAGAATAACTACTTCAATTTTTTTTTTACTGTGTCCCCTTGATGGAAAACCAGGAGGTATTTTGGAAGGTAATGTGATACCAGCTTAGCTGAGCTCAAATATCCTCTAGGGAAAGCAACATGCTAGAGCAAAATGGTATCAAAATGTTAAATATCTGTGCCAGTTTTAGAGGAAAATAAAATTATTCTAATAGAAACCCATTTTGTGACTTAGCTGGGTCGTCTTTAATGATCTATTAATATGTTCCATGTAAAACCACAGTAGGAGAATGGGCCCAGGAAGCCATGAGTTGGTTGCCGAGCCAAAAAGCCCTGGGTACACCTGCATTTGAATCTCCCTGCCACACCAGAGCCATGTGCAGCAACCACAGATACACGGTTGTTCTAATGGAAAGATTCAAAATTGTGTCTGGGTGCCAGATCAAAATTCAGATGTGTAGGGATCAAGTGTTATGTCTCTATCTCATTCAAAAGGAAAACTAAAAATTAAAAATTCAGGAGAAGGATGGGTTTCAGATCAGGGCTTGCTGGGGCAGAGCACAGATTGGGTAAAGCTCCTTTACAGGTATTTTAACATATGAAAAGCTTTGACACAGAGGCACAAACCCATTTCCTTTGCATTTAAAAAGTCTTTGAGATTATTAAATCTTCCTTCAGATAAGACAGGAAATTACCATGGTTATGCTTTTGCCAAATAGTTATAAACATGTCTCCTTATGAATAAAGAATTACCCTTTAATGCAATAAAGCTCATGTTAAGTTAATGTATTAAAGATGATACGAGAAAAGCAAGACTGTCGAAGGCAGTCCACACAGCAGAGGATCCAAGGGTCCCTTACAAACCAAACCATTCCACGATTCTATGTATGATAAGACCTTAATGCAAATTTAAAAAATTACTTAATGTAATTTCAGTAGTATTTACAAAAGCAATCACAACTTAATAAGTAATGTAAATGGCATGTTTTGGGCAACAGTTCTTGCTCTCCTCTGATTTTTAAAAGCTTCAGAGAGAGTTGCATCTAGTTGGTTAGACAAGAGGTGTATTCTTAGGACTGCAAAACCTAAAATCATCTAATAAATTCCATAACATATGTTTATCTAAATAGAGAGTTTGTAACAACTAAAGCATTACAGCATCAGTTGCCATGACTGAAATACTATCTTGATAAAATAAGACAGTTTTAGTGACCTGGTTTGTGGGATTTTGGGGGAGAGTTTGAGTTGTGTTTTAAACCTGAAGGTAAATCCATTTCCTATTCCATGGGTTGAAAGCAAGGCATGATCGCACACCACAAAGCAGTCTCAATCAATGCTGATTTATGACCTGAAAACAATCTATAGCTGGCCTTCAGTTTGGCAGCTGCTGCTCTTTGGAAAATACACTTAGGATAACAGAGTTGACTCTGGGATCTCCAGTTCACTAATCTTTGGCAAAGGAAATGCTTCCTGTGTTTAAAACTTCCTTATAGCAACATATTCTTCTTGTTTTGTTCCGAGTTTCCAAAATCAATGACAACAGAAAAAGGGATGATCCTAAACTTCCATTAAAGCATATACAACAATGTTTAAAACTTAGATCAGTTTTACATCTGTTAGGCCTCAATGACATCTGTAAAACAAGCGGTTAAGAAAAATGGATTTAAAAAGTTTTAGAAAATCGTGCGTTCGCAATTTAAAAAATCAAAATATATGGGTAAATCTGTTTTCATATATAGCTGTCCCTCAATGAAACAGTTCATTACTAGAAGACAATCACAGAAAAGCATTTCCGGAAGTACATTGAACAATATTGTTTTCAGAAGAGGATAAATAATGGCAACTGCATATTCAGTTTTAACTCCAAATTCCACATTAGGATAAGATAGAAATTTTCTCCCTTGGCTTGTCTGGGCTACCACTGACTTCCGTGTGGTCTAACAACTTGTCTTAGAATAATAAATATAATCAAATTTGAGTGCACTTAACCTTAAAACCTCTTTCCTTAATTCTGCCTTACTGTAGGCAAGAGTATTTGCCAGGCATTTTTCTTTAATTATTTACATTAACAAATGGAATTTAAACTAAAAAACTGAACTAAAAATAGCTATTAATACTGTCCTAAATTATTACAAGCAAATCATATTGAAAAGGAAAATTTTATTGTGTTGTAGTTACATAAAAATCTAAAAATCTGCACTGAAAAAGCATTGTTCAATACATCTTAAGTTGATTATTTCTATGTTATTGCAGTATAAGAGAGATACACTGAATTTATCAGCACCATTTCATAGTCTTTGGCTCCTACTCTAATAAATATTGTCTTAATAAATAAGACACTAATAAATATGTCTTTTTAAGACAAACTGTTATGGATAAAATCTCATTATTCTATTCCTTTGCTACCATGAAAGTTTTTTGTTAAATAATTCTTTTTACTTTTTGAAAGATATAAAAATTCCTACTGACTGACATAGATGCAGATGAAGTTTTCTTTGGGGTTTTTTTCTTTTAAAGTTGGAACATAACATCTCGAAATAAAATCTTAATAAATCAATGTAAAAAAATCCCCACAAATTATAACAACAATAGATCAAATTGACAGTTTAATTTTAAAATTTTCTATCTGAAAGATAAATAATATAAAATGCCACGTAATTCTATAGTTTGATTAACAATCCCATTAATCATAATAGAAAATAGAGAGGAATTATTTGTTCCTCTCCACTGGAGGAGAACCCTGTAGGCAAGATGAATATATCCCTCAGATTCTAAAAAAACAAACAAACAAAAAAAACTTTTTAGGAGAACAAAAACCAAAAATAAAAATTCAGCTTCCTCCATCTCTCTAGAAGGAGTGGGCATCTGACAACTTCTGCTAGGAAAAACAAAATCCTAGTGGAACAGACTGGTTGATAAATTCTTTGTCACGAAAATCATCAATATTCTCTTTAAAATACAATGTTCTGTATTTCAGCACGAGAAAGAGGATTTGGAAAAATAGGATTTCCTACTTTTCCTCTGGTCAGAACTAGAAGGCATCACAGAGGGAAAAGCTATTAATAAACTATTAATAATTAGTTTGATAATTAAAACTATTAATAATTTAGTTTATTAATAGCTATATAATAGCTATTATTAAGCTATTAAATTTCTGCTGTGTTTATTTACTGCAAAAAGTGCTTTATACCTTTACACACATCTTGCATGTTGTCCAAGGTGCAGTGGAGTTTGAAAACAAATTATAAATAATATAAATAGTTTTTGGTGAACAACATGGATGCTTACAAAGTGTAACTGGATATAACAAGGAAAAAGCTTGCTTTCACACTGACAAGAGAATGACAAAGAAATAATACACTTTTTAAAATGCACTTTAACTTCTTCCAGTTATTTTAGGAATTGAAATGTCAAACCACATTGTATTAAATATTTTAAAAGCCTACATACCATTTTTGTTAAATTGTGGGCCAGTTCCATGCAGAACCATCATTCCTTGAGTCAAGGTACAAAGCCCAACTGGAAATTCCCACGTAGGCTAAGAGGTCTTTAAGAGCATTACACTAAAGCTAAGGAATATGGCAACAGATAATCAATGCACTTTTGTGCCTGAACCCTAAATGTCCAATGAGAATCCCTTATGAACAGTGCAGAAGCTTTGGTTAAAGAACATCACCACTTGAGCCACATTTATTGTCTTTTTTCCAGCTGGCAGCAAGAGTTATGTTTACTCTATAAAAATATCATAAAGAACCAGGTGAGTTTTTTCCTTTTTAATTAGCATTGTGTAGCAATTATCTAAACCTGCAGTGAAAAATATCAACTTAAGTTCACCCTAAAATACATTTTAGCATTTTTCTATGGAAGCCAGACGTGCTTACCTTGACTGTGTTCAGTATTATTCCCATTAGTGCCACACCTTGTCCACTCACCAAAGAAGTTTAAAGAAACATAAAGCTCAGTGCTATATTTTAATATATTTAAGAGCAAGACTACAAATAGCTGCATCTCCAATTCTAAAGCATCAGGTTTATTCAAATGTTTTCTAAACAGTGAGCGCAAACTGCTGTCTCACTGTTAATGTAGAATATATTATTGTCTGGTAAGTACCAAATGGATTCTTACAAAATTATTCACCTTCTTAACAGAAACACAAGAAAATAACTGCGAAAAAGGAAATACTTTCCCCTATTAAAAATTTCAGTGTAAACTTATGAGATCTGGTCCTTGGCTCTCAACAATACACCATAAATAAAGGATTTTTGGTTTGAAAATTTTTGTCGGTAGATTAATGGTGGAGTGGATTAGCAGTCTATATGTGCTTTTATCTGTGAAGATGCTGGTCCAGGGCCTTTCATATAAAAGGAGAAGGAGAAAAAGGAGAGGTGGAGGAGGGTTATATAATTTGGTCTATTTTTGTATTCTCAGCCCTGAGGGAAAAAAAAAGTCTGAAATAACAAGATCTATAATACATGCTTATCTAGCTTTGTTACTCATCTTTATTTACCTTTAAAGTATTGACAACTTTTTGTATAATTAATCACCACACAGAAAATACTGCCAATGCTGGTTTTGCAGGGTAGTTTTACCCCAGCTTATTCCTGCCAGAGAGGAAACTCAGGCACCTGGGGAATGTCTTGCTTTGCTATCTTCAGCTCTTGCTAAGAAAGTCAGCTGAATTTTTGGGTGATGCTTTTAAAGCTTCAGAATACTCTACCCTAGCCTCCTCCTGAGGGAGATTCTCTTTCTACTAATTTCAGGCAATGTAATATTATTTAAATATCCGCTCTGGAAGCCTAAATTATAAATACCATGGCAGAAAATTACCACAGGTGTATTAACCATTTCAAGAACTACAATGTTACACTTCCTGAAGATGCATTACACCCTAAAAAACGCAATATGATTTGCTTGAAATTTTTCTTATCTCCAAGTGGAGTTCCCATTGTGCAATAATTCATAGAGGAAGACAGCGGGAATTAAAAAACCACAATATTTGATTGTCCACAGAAGGAAGTCACTGAGGCAAATAAGTCTAAACTAGTGAGAAAAACTGCAGAGCTGTTGCACAGCTTGTCGGTTCCACTGAATCTGAATATTGCATCACAGATATATTCTGTCAAAAAATTTCTACCCAGTCTAACAAGAACTCCATTGGGGTGAAAGTAAAAATGAGCACCTCCAACACTTTTCCATTAAATTAGAAGCTAATAATTTGACTTACAAAGGGTTTTTTGTTTTGTAAAGAATTTTTCCAATGAATCCTTTTGAAGTTCTAGGCACTAAATTTACAGGAATGGCCACACAAAGGCAGCACATCAATGAAAAAATGTAGAAAATTAAATCAAGAGGGGCAGAAAAATATATATTTTCTAGTACTTTATTTTTCTGCCCCTCTTGATTTAATTTTCTGCATATTTTGGATAACCCTCAGTGAAAAGTCAGTCAACTATTTAAATAGAAAAGTCAAATCTTCACAGGACCAGACAGTGGAGCTGCAGCTGCTCTTTTACTGAGTGCAAAACCAGCATCACAAGGTACAAAGTGAAGAGAGATTTGTCCATGGGCTTCTGGCTCCATGAAGACTTCTAGGCCTAAATTAGAAAAGCTGAAGGCCGGAAGGGGAAAAAAATTTAAAAAAAAAAAA
>VZRL01003027.1:769895-799426 GCA_013397895.1 Origma solitaria
GGCGGAAAGGGAAAAAAATTTAAAAAAAAAAAAAAAAAAAAGGAAGAGGCAGGAGAGAAAGGGTAACTAAAAGAACAAGCAAGCTGCAGGTTAAGGTGGGTCAGGGCAGGGGTCTGCCTGATGTCATCAGTTGATAATAATATAATATATGATAATAATAGAACAAAACAGATTTCCTGACAGTTCTACAGGCAGCACTCGACTGCAGTCACGCCACAGACACATTCAGGATCACTGATTGTCCCAGAGCTTTTGGGTCTTGTGGAGTGAATTTTGCTGGCCCTTTAACCCTTTAAGGACATTTTTTTTTTCCTTTAAACAATAAATGAAACCTGAGAAGGTTGGGAAGAATTCCACCTTCGCTGGCACAAGCCTGAAATGTCTCATCTGTTCTGTGACTGTAAAGGTGTTGGAGAGGAAGTGGCATAAAGCAAAGAAGTGTCCAGTGGAAAGGTCTCCAAAACTACCTTACATCTGGGAATAAACTAGAGCTGGATTCTAGACATGCCTTTCCCCACGTCTTTTGCAGAATTACTGGAATTTTCTACAAACAACGAGGAGAATGAGATTAGAAGCCCAAAGAAGAGGCCAATGGCTGTTGCTGCACTGAGACCCAAGATGTGTTTTCAAAATTCTCTCACAAGGTCCCAAGAATCCCACCTTTGGAGTCAAGTTAATTAAAATTCCTGATCTGCCTATGATTTTGACATTTTAAACATCCTGGAAAGGTATTTGCTATAGATAAAGCTTAGGGAAGGATTTTCGCTACTGAAAACATAAACTCTAGCAGATTGGAAGTGAACAGGCCTGGGAAAAGCAGAACAAGTGTTAAAATCTTTGGAATAAGGAAGACAAAAAAAGCTAGGAAAATGATGATGAAGGAAGAACAAAGAACTGAAACACACCATGCAAAAGCCATGAGTAGAACTTATGCATTTGAATTGGAAAGGCAGAACAAAGCATTTGGGTTTTGAGAACTGTATCTTCAACCTGCTTTCTATTTCTCCTTATTTCCAGTTCTTCTATGGTATATCATCCCTGCCTGGATGGTTTGGAATAAAATGTACTTCTATATTTATACACAAGTGCAATTTTCTCACCAGGAAGAGACAATAGTGCACACCAGATTGTCTGCAGAGTGATTTTTATATATATATAAACATACATATTGCACACATGGTGTGTCAGTGAATCTGAAAATAAAGTTTCTATTACAGGGGCTGTGGCACGTAAATAACACCTTTCCTCTCCTGGCATTTAGAAGAAAGTATGAAATAAACATTTTATTATTAGTATAGCAAAATAATGTTACATGCAAGAAGCAAGCACTTCAAATTCTGTCACTCTCTTTCCCAACTTCTAAAACAGACATTTGTGTAAGTTTTCATGACTTGTTATTCTTTATTTTTAAAAATGGGCTTATTCATGCAGTTCCAATCTGAAAGATTAAGGCATAATGGTCAGATGGGAGGAGAATGAAAAGGCAAATAATTAATTGTATATGGCACACATACTAAGATCCCACTAATTATAAACCAATGTTTCAGTTTTAAATAAGCTGGTCATTTATTTCACTTATTAGCATAATCTACTACTGTAAAACATGTCTTCCATCTTTTTTGTGTAAGTGGAACTTAGAATCATTCCTATTTGGAAGGAAGGAAGGAAAAAGAATCTACAAGCAGATAAATTTTTACTGAAAATAAATTTTTAGCCTCTAAGCCACCACAGCATTATATTATGTTAATCCTGTTCAGTTTATGCATTATGGAACCACTTCATGTGTAAAGAGCTGCTTTTGGGACATGCAATTTTATCAGGAGATTCAAGTATCTCTTAATGTTTTCATGAAGTTTAATAATTTCCCTTAATTCATGGATTTAAAAGTTCTATTTGCAATTTAAATATTTTCCCATGGTAAAAAAAAAAAAAATAAAACTACTCAAATTTTAATGGGACCATTACCCCTGTGCTTTTTGCTACATATTCCAAGGGGTTTCCTTTCCTTAGAATTACTTTAGATTGTTTGTTTCTGTGAATTTTTGCATGAACTCTATGTTCTGCCATGTCTTGTTTTTCTTTGCTGTTCCTTGTTCACTTATTTCATATATAGATATAAACTATTAAAAAGAGGAACTTGGGACACTTTCTCTTCCAGTTTGTTTGTCGGGTTTGGGTTTCTTTCCTAACAGAACTTGCAGAACTAGCAAAAAAAAATTTATAGATATTATATTATTAAATAATTTCTGGAAAAAAGTAATCTTAACCGTCAACGAATAGGTGTTAACTCCTATCACATGGCATACTTGCAGCATCACTGAAGTCATAGAGGTTTTAAGTTCTATAGAGGTTACTGAAAAAAGCTAATAGACTAATACAGTAATGGGTGTACTAAATCAGCTTAAAACAATGAAACTCTTGATCTCAAATCAACAAGAACACCGTGGTTGTAAACCCATGGCAGCGATTTGGCTATGTAAAAAACACACAGCACAGGAGGAACAACCTCAGTGGCATCAAATAGGGTGCCAAATATCAACAAAATCAAAATCAGCT
Source organism: Origma solitaria (assembly GCA_013397895.1). NCBI lineage: Eukaryota > Metazoa > Chordata > Aves > Passeriformes > Acanthizidae > Origma > Origma solitaria. The sequence goes on from VZRL01003027.1 coordinate 772,452, forward strand.
GCACATCTCAAATGTGCTTTTTCACAGGTGTCTAAAGGATTCCAAAGAAAGACTAATAAATCTGCTTGTGTGTACAACAAGAACATGTGGAGTGAAGAGTAAAATCTCACTGAGATCCAATGAAGTGCTCAAAACGATGTTCAAAGCAACCAAAACAAAAAGACAATTCGCTTCTAAAACCTAGGAATGTGAACTTGTTCCCGCTGAAATTCATGGCAAGTTTCCATTGACATAAGTTTTGTAGGAATGATCTCTAATACTGCTGTTTAATATCTAATCTATATTACTGCTATTTTTTTGCACAATTCAATTTGGAATGCAGTAGAGTGATATGAAACAGTGTTTTGCTTGCAAACTTGGAATGAGATCTGGCTTGGACGAGATTGCATAATAAAGAAGCCAGCAAAAGGCAATTTGACACTCACCATTCTGGCAGAACTCAAGTTTCTCAAAACTAAAAGGTTAAAAATACTTTGATACTGTTTTCTTGAAATTAAAATCAAAAGAAATAAAATGTAAATGTTAAACTGTGCCAGGTTACTGAGATCTTTGGTTAATGATCATTACCTTCTTCAAAGTAATTTGAAACTAGTAGTAAAGCTGGTACCTAAATATACTGCAAAATTAAAAAACATCTCACTGGCTACAAACCAGAAGAGCTATTAATCCTTTATACTACCACATTAAATCTCAAACTATCAGTGAGACTTAACAAATCCCTTCTTTCTTCTTCTTTATGACCTATTACTGATTTAATTAGGAGTTCTCGATCCTTATTCAGTACAGTACTTATACATCTTCCCAACTTTACACTCCTGAGATAACCCAAATCCTTATCTGACTTCCTTGAAAGTTTTGTTAAGCAGAAGTTTATGACTGAATAAGCACTCTGGTATTTCGTTGAACCAGGAACTTGACTTCTGCAGATGAGAAGGAGTCCCTCTGACTTCTTTTGTTTACAAGTGCTCAGTTTTATCAGGTCACAGATACGTGCCTTTAGCAAAAGAGGGATAACAGCTATTTGAGAGCAAGACCTATCATTTTGTCAGGTCATGACTCAAGAATAGTGCATGTGGAGAGGAAGCTGGAAAGAAGTGTAGTACAAATCAGATTCTTAGCATACAGCTACGGAATATCAAGATTAGCGTATTTCTAATTATTATTACCACAGACACATATAGAAAAGATTAAGTGGATCAGAAGAATTAAGCTCAGAAAGTATAGTTGTACTAAATTCAGCCATATAATAATGCTGCCAAATATTCATACTGATTAACTTTGTGCTATAGGAGTTAATATACATACAAAGTCTGGAATACAACTCTGGGTTTGGAAATATCTGTGAATCAAATGAAGTGCTATGGATATTAACGGTTTGCCTGTGCTACTTTAGCAATATGTCTTAGTCATGACTTGGCAATTCAATGATCATGACGCCTGTGATGTGTTTCCTGCCCTGTTAAAGAGTATCAGTCAAAACAGAGCGGGAGAAAGGCTGTTCTAATGCAGTGGATATTCTTTCAAGCCAAACCAAGAACTCACCAACTCCACTTCTGAAGATTTTTCTTTTGGTTGCAATTGATTAAAGAGAGAGCAAATTCAACGACCTAAAGTCAGAAGAATATTTATCATACACTAATAATTCCTTGGGACAGTTAATGCACTGTGGGTTATTTCTTCTCCAACTGTGTCATAGAAATGAGTCAGTGCTGATTAACAAGAAAATATTTTCCCTTGTTGACCAGTGATGTAATTTTCAAAGCGGAAGGTAGCAGATACGAGCAATTCACTACAAAGTAAAAATAAAATCTTTACCCTAATAAAAAGGATCTTCTCTCCAACTCTGTATCTTCCCTGTGAAAGACGCTCCACGCAGAACTTAGTAGGGCATTTACAAGGTGGATCTTCCGAAATGTGTTTAACCTGGAAAACAACAAGTTATTAATAGACACTGTTTAAAATAGCATGGATAGCAAAACATTCAATAACACACTTGTCACCGTGTATCACTTAATATAAGCCTCAATTGATCATATTTTCCTTGGGTTTTCTTAATATTTCTGTAATCCCAGAAAGCACCCTATGGTGCAATGATTCAGTAGCTGAGATGAGTTAAAAACAGAAACAAATGTCACACAGTTCAACATCAAATTGGTGCTGTTTAACTGAAGTCAAACACTTTGTTACATGGAGCTCTGCATAAAACTTCTGTAGATGTACTCTCAGTATTTTATGGTGAATTAGCTCAGAGTGCTAATATAGCCAACAGGCAAAATAAAGATGTCATAAGATGCATTCTACCTTTTAAATATATATAAATATAGAGGGATCTTCCTTACCAGCAAGAGGCCCTGCCTCTTTAAAATTGTGCACTAACACCTTAGAAAAAAAGAAGATACTGTGACATGATGAAAAATTCATGCCAAGATGCTCCCCAGTATTTTCAACTGCCCTTTGATGGTCTCCTTGTTAGGGCTAACGCAGTCAAATTTAAAGGGACCTCAAGTACACTAAGACTGCCAAACCTAACTACATAGCCCCAAAAATAAAGGCTGAGAAAAAACAGATGAAAACCACTTCCTGCTTCTTATTGGCTGCATCAGCTTGACTTAGGCCTCCTCGGTCTGGCACGTGCTACGAAAGGCACTGATGTTTAGCAAAAGTACATTTTGTACTCTTTGGTGATGGGAAAGTAGAAAAGGCATCAATGTCAAAAGAGCAGATCTGGTTATGAAACTCTTCCTTGACATTCAAATTGCATTTCTGCACAGAACAGCAAGAATAGGTGAAGAATTTTCATATACTGCAGTTTTCTTGGATGAAAAATGTCAGAGGAACTGGTAGATGTTTGTCCACTTCAAGCAATTTCCCAAAGATATTTTCACATCCAGTTTGTAAACCAAGGCCTGTAAAAATGATCTGAGGCCCAGGAAAGGATATTTTCAGAATAGTTAACCAATTAATTCTTAAATTGTTTCATAAAAAGACAAAATGCCTGGCCATAGCTGTAGCACTCTAAGAAGTGTTTTGGTTATCATGAATAGATAAGGCTTCTGAAGTACAAATGTTTTTCAGATCTGCTGTAAGAATTAAGTTACAGTACGTTAAATAAGCCAAGAGAACTTATAAGGCAACCAATTATTGTTTCTATGCTTTTGAAACTAGCCCTGTTGAGTGATTTAAAGGCTTTCCAATTATTTCTGAAATTGTTCAATGCCTTTGTCTGAATAGCTTTATTACTTTGTGGAGGTTTTTTTATAAGCATCCTTAAGACTTTTTTTAAATCGGGGCATAATATTTTTATGAAAAAAAAAGTAAAATAACACTTAGCAGAGGAAATCTACATGCATTTTACACACAAAAAGTGTTTTTAGGTATCAGATCAGTTGTCCTCAGTTTGCATTAATCACATTTCGAATTTTAAGATCAGTTACTCAAGTGATTTCTGTCAACATGGGTGAGATGTATCCTTTGTTTCTGAAGAATAAACTATTTAGATAGTCAGTGTGCAATAGGAATGACTTATATGAAGTCAGCGGTCGATGACTTAAATCCAGTGCAGCTTGCTGAGGATGAAAAAGGTGTATTGTATTTCTTGGAATGTGGTACCAAGACTGGGATTGTGCTTGGGGAGTTATTTGGAAATGGCCCTCTGGATACTCTTTGATAATCAGGGATTCCTGACATAATATCCTATGGCATTTATCACCCTTGGAGACACTTGAAATTCGAAGCTGAAAATGGGTAGCGAGAACTTAATGCTTCGTCTACCAGAGTTCATCTCAGGAACCAAAAATCCAGAGCAGCTGGGCCTAAACAAGCTCAAAGTTTTTGTTTTGAACGGTGCAAGCAAAATAGAGCCATCTTCGGCCTGTGGAGAATGAAAGGCAACAGATTTATTCTGGTGTAAAACAGAGGATAATAAGACCTTCACTGCTGATCCTGCTATTGAGGCTTCCACTGCCTTACCATCCCAAAGGACACAGAAGTATTGAGTGGAATTTGGAAATCAAATAAGGAAGCAGAGGGAGGAATTACATTCTATTTTATTTTGTGTCTGGACTATACGAGCACTGCCGCTATTTTATGGTGTGAGTGTCTGGGGCAGTGCAGGTCAGGAATCTAGCTGGATGGATTCCATTCTGTTTCTATCCCCACTGCTTTCTAAATTAAAGGAGGTGGCTAGAGACAACCTGCACACTCTCTGTTCGATTTCTGCAAGATGTGCAGTCACCATCCTCCTTCTGCACATAACTGCTCTTTCTCAATTTTGTTGAAACATGAGCGCTTTTGCAAAGTTAAGGAAGAAATACAAACCAGAAAATTTTAAATGTAATTATATGCATCAAATAAAAAAAAAAAAAGGCTCCAATAAAATGAACGAACATTATATTCCATCTGCTCTTTGTAACAGCAAAGTGGCACATGGATTTTTCAAGAAGTGCTTTGTAACTCCCAGGTGGCACATCTACCTTGCAATGTAGTAGTTACTATGGCAACTGCTTCTTTTTACAGGCTAGATTTGTACTTTCCGAGTTTAACCTCTTCATGGTCTCAAAATGTGTCCTTTTCATGTGATTCCAGCTGCTTCAAATGAGCCCCTACGGGCTCGCACCAGAAACGAGAACACTCAATATGCTGCAACAAGTCTAATGAAACTCAAAGCAAGATACTTCTGTTCTAACAATGAGGAAAACAATGCTTGTTTTTTTACTATGTGAGAATCATGCAGAACAGCATAAAAATTAGGCTGAAATATCTTAGAAGTGTTTGTTAGCATTCTGTACAAGTCACTATGAGCCAAATCTTGTCCTGACTCAGTTCTTCCTCAGACAAAGCACCAAGTGGGAGTTGGTGAATAAGGAGTAAAAGAGTAATGGGAAGGGAATGTGGCCCTAAGCACAAAGCTAGGCTAAGCTGCAGAGCTCCTACACACAGCCACTTTTTTTTTTTTCAAAGCTTCAGCCCTAAATAATTATGGTCAAAAACAAATAAACTCTATAAGTCTACAAATGTTTGAAATACAGTGAGATGTTAAACTCAGGCATGTGTGTGTTTTGTAAGTGCATATCAGAATGGATAAGATAGGAAGAAGCTTCCTCCCACAACTTACAGCATCATCCAACAGTTTCCCTGTGCTCTTTTTCCCAGGAGACTTTGTGGGTGATGGTGAAGGAGATGGAAGGGGAGCTGAAAGTGTTTCCTCCTGTTCAATCTCTTTTTCCAACTTTATTAATCCAGGAGGCTCCACACCAAACCTTTTGGAAGCATGCAAATAATAAATTACTAGTCCATATAAAGCATTATGTATTTTAAAACAAAATGCCAGAAAGAATTTCTACTTTCTGTGCTATAACATATTAATAAACACATATTAATACACATATTAGTACACATATTAAAAAACATGTATACAATATACCAACCATTACTGCCATAATTTCAAATTAATAGAAAAAGTAATGTAGATGGAGTCTCTCAGTTAATCAAATTTACAGGAAATACAGGTATTTCTTCAACTTCTCTGTCTGATATATAGTGATTATTCATATGAATAATTTATGAACAGCACTAGACCTCAAAAATTGCTATGCCATTCAGGATAGAATCAAGTTCAGTACATTTGCTTGATTTTAAAATTTTTTTCCTTTCCAAACAGCATCTTTTCAAATTACTTGACAACTTGCATTTTGCGTTAGTGTTTTTCAAAGAAATCCAAATGAAAAGGGACAAAAGGTTTTTCTGGTCTCAGCTATTGTGCTGAATTTATAGATAAATAAACTGAGACATGGCCACTACTCTTCAGAAGTCGTTACTGTTTTTACACTTGTTTTTACACTAATACAAGTTTGATTTTTGACAGCCACTCTTCAGATCTCTGTTTACAGTGCCAACGCACTTGTAGCTTCAGCTAGAACAAAATCCACGCAATCTTCAGAATGGACAAACTCAAAACAGAGCACTTGAAGAGCAAGGCTCTTTTTGAAAGCTCTTTTGAAAGCTTTATGGCAAGTGATTGAGTCAGTACCTCACAGCAAGCAGCAGAGCTTGGACAGACATCAGAAGTAGAAAAATGCATCCCATTTTCCTAATTACTGATAATCCCCTTCTGGTTTTTTGTGGGTTTTTTTCAATTTGCCAACACTGAACAAAACCCAGAAAAACAGATAGAGTTCCTGTTTCAGAGAATGACTTCAGCTTGGAAAAGTTATCATGCCAGGTAGGCTTCCCTTAGCAAACTACTTCCACAAATTAAATTGTATTTTCTTCTGCAGCAGAGAAATCCATAGTCCAGATGCAGAACTATACTGACTTATCCAGATAAAGAACTGGACACTAAAATATTGAGCAGTAACAAATATGGATCATGAAAATTCAAGCTAAATACTACAATAATGTTAGAACTGTACAGAGTAAAGACATAAGCTCATCTAGTAGTTTTGGAGCTTTTTTGATAACATTTAATTTATCACTGTCACACTACGGCCTAGTAAATTAATAGAAAGTAAACCAAGAACCAAATCTGCACTTGTATTGGCTTCTGACTGGTGCAGCCTGCCTAGTGAACAGTCAGCCAATACTGAGACAAGCACTTATATACAATCTGTTTACTCCCTGTCTGTCTGCAGATGCTGACAGGCTGTAAATCATTAAATTCCCACTGGGCTCTCAGCCTACTCCTGCATGCAGCCTTACTCATCAAATAAAACTCTTCCACGGTAAGAAATGTTGCTTCTTTGCTTCTACTGCTTTTCATAGTTTCTACATTTTGCCTTTGTGACAGATTTTTAAAGTTTCCTGTACTTCCAGTATTCTGAATTCCTCTGGTGACAAGTTGAAAAATAAAATCCATGAACAAACACACACACACGTTTTTTTCCACACGCTGTATCAACCTGAAGTAAAGTTGTTGGAGAGCTGAAATTGCAAAAACCACATCTTTTCTGAGAGGGGTAGAGGTGCAAATTCTGTTTGGGAAAGTATGCTGAGCATTTCCTCTTCTTCTCCTTTCTAGCCTGGCTTCTCACAACTGCACATAAAGCAGCATTGCACTGTAACATGATCTCTGCAGACTTTTCAGAGCACCACTTTCCATTTTTATCAAGGTAAAATTGAATACAATAGCAGAAAGACTCTGAAATTCCTCAACAGTAATTCCAAAACTCCTGTGAGGGTTGCTTAACCCCCCAGAGCTTAACAGTAACCCAAGAACTGAAATCTTTGTGCAGAAAAGGTAATTTAGCTGTTTTCCATGGTATAATTTCTGGCTTTCAAATACTTAGGGAGGATGCTGGACCTGTGCAACCCATTGCAACAATCCTGTGCATTGTCAGCGGTCAATTCCATCCTGTAGGACACTTCCCTCTCTCAAAAATCTTCTCACTGTATCCACATTATATCTGCCAGTGACACAAGGGCTCATTTTACCTATTGAAGTTTCACAGATGATCTCAGAATTTTGTTTTTGTAAACAACAGAAATTCAGGATAACTGATCGGCAATTCTATTCTTATTAGTATCTCCGAACTACCACTCTTTGAGCCGAGTGGTCACACCAGTTTCTCACTCTCTGTGCAGCCCATCCATCAAGTCCATCTGTCTCTAATTTGGCTCAGAGGACGCTGTGAGACAACATGCTAAAAACATTACTCAAGCAAAGCTAAATTATCACCTGTCTGCCCTCCTCCACAGAGTATCTGTTGAGTACAAGTTCAAGTTCAGCTGAACAGAGCTCAATTTATCTCCTCCTCAAGCAATCCTCATTGTTCCTCACTTGTGCCTCAATCTCAAGGGTATTTGCATTAAATAAAAAAGCTGAGGTTGGCTTACGGGAGTTACAGACCCTGCAGACTAACAATAATCTGGCTGGGCAAAGTGTGCCGGAAACTGAGTCCTCATGATGTGTAAGCCACTTTGAACACATCTTTCTGCTTCTAAAATTACTCAGTCTCTCTGACTCTTTTTGTTCTTTAAAAACAGGCTGAGGCACTTTCTGAAAGATCTCTGCAGCTCCTGTTCTGGAAAGCAGATCCCTGAGACTGCCAGCAGACCTGGTTTGCTTTGCAGAGCATTTATCTGACTGCTCTGCTGGTTAAAAGCAGCACCACAATGTCTCTTCAACGTGCTCTTTCCAATTACCAATGCTCCTTTCCCATGTAGTTCTGGTTTACCACAGCTCAGGAAAACTGGCATCACATATTTGGTTTTAAGATGTATTAACTTGATGTTTCACTTCAGGTTTTGTGTACCTTTGTGCACAAGATTATTGTTTGTTTGTTTTTGAAGAGATACTAGAGCAGGGACAAGTGGACAGGCATGTTATTTGACCCCTAAAGCTATAAATAAAATTAAAATAAAGAAACATATCTACAGAAAAATAAACACAATATATAAAACAATCATTAATAAGATATGGTAATATTTGTGTATTATAATTAAAAAATAAAATACAAATGTTTTAAGGGTAAAGGGATAGATACGCATAATAAATGAAAATATGGCTTATACTTATTCAGTATTTCTTTTCATGTCTGGAACAGAAAACATCTGAGACATGGAAGCTTAAGACAAATATAAAGGATAAGATTGTATTTTCATTCCCCTGTAGATCTATCAAGACACCAAATCTCAGTGAAAAATGAAATTAATCTAACTCAAGCAACTTTAGCAGAAGCCAGCACTGCCAACACTAACAGGGAAGCTGGAAACTATCAAGGGATAGTATCTGCCAACTGGGGCAGATATTCCTGACACTCACACCCCAGGCACAGGCTCTGTGGGTGCTGGTGGGTCTATCTCCAAGCTGCTGATCTGGAAAGCACCGGTTGTTTGCTCAGGTAAATTAAGATTCGTTAAAATCAATTTCATTATGCACCCGCAGATCAAAATACTTTCTTCTTTGTGGGAAGTTAAAATAATTTGCCATTTGAACCCATGTTTTAGAGATAATGAAATAACTGAAAACCTGAAATCAACTATTTTTTTGGTCATTGCTGTTCCTATGCAAGCTTCCACTGACAGCAAGGGCTTTTCTGAAACTTGACCACAAGACAAATTTCTACTTTTCCATGTGAGTTCATTCACAAAATATGTATACACACGATGAAATTATAACATGGCTAGTACTACTTCTTAAGGTAGGAACAAACAGGAGTCTCCTTCACACTGATTGTCACCCCAAGGAATTCTCCTGAAATTAATGAAACTATCTGAATAGCAAGGCACCCCGATGTGACACACATGGATGAATGCAACTGCAATTTCCATGCAAGACTGGGCAGCAGCACTGCTGTTCATGTATTTTTTAGCAAATCTGATACACTATGCTGGTTAAATCTGCATCTGCAAAAAGAGGGGGAAATCACATTCTGGTTACTGTAATTTTGATTGTTTAGTGAAAGTCTTTGTCTTAATGTCAAAAATAACATTACAATGTACTGAAGGTCCAGCCTGGCTGGAATCATCTTGGTCAGATTTAAGTCATATGAAGATCAACTAATTACCAGTAAACTTAATTAAATCCCAGTAGTTTATGGTGAGATCTCACTTCAGAAGGAGAAACAGCTCAAAGCTTTATCAAAAAAAAAAATTCAAATCCTTCCTCTCCTCATAGAAGGATAGCTAACAAATATCTTTGTTGAGGTGATGGTACAGAGACTTTGCAATATTTGTTAACAACTGCCCTCAAGAGTGACATCAGGACAAACATTCTATTTGAACCCAGTGAGCACAAAGGTTAGCTTGAGATGTGCTGATTTAGAGTGTCTCTCAAGAGCCACTGCTGTCAGGAATACAAATACTTTATTACTCTTGAAATATTTTCACCTACCTTGCTGCGATTCTTCCAAGTTCCAGCAAACAAAGGCACACTTCTCTTGGCTGCTTGTGGAGCACTGGAAAAGGAAAATGAAGATGGAAAACACTGATAAATAAAAGCTGTTTTGAAGATCTTAGTGATGGAATGGAACCTAATGACCAATATCTGTAACTCTTGACTCTGATAAAACTTTGTTTTCTTTGGCTTGCAGTGGAGTATTACCGGAATAAAAAGGATGGGATTGATGAGTGGTTCTCAGAGTGCAGACAGTTCAGAAGTTCCATTTAGTTATCTAAATCACTGAGTAATTATTTAGGGTAATTGTTAATCTGCAAGCAGTTCATAACTATTTAAAAATAATCAAGAGGTCTGGCAGAAACTTTAATTAGTAGAATTTCAGAAATAAATTAGTAATATTAGAGTGAAACTTTTCTTTCTACAAACTAAGAGAACTCATATCCTTTAGATGACTGTTTTTCCTGGACAATTTAAATTTTAAAAAAACGAAAATTGTATTAGCAAATATATACCTTACTAAAAATGTGGTCCTGAATTTTTTGTACATCTACTCTTAAAGCAAATATGAAACTAGAATATTTTAGGAATCAGTTCATCACAGTACAAAAATCCCAAACAGACTAAAAAGTGTTTCTTCTTCATGCATACATACATATATGCAAGTTTGCATGCCTGGGTTCTACATAGAATAACTTTCATGCTCCAGAAGGAGCTGTGGCACAGCATGGTCTTCTCATTATTGTGAGAGACTGAAATGTTACAGGGTAATGTCCCAATTACCCATTCGCAAAAGCAGCAGGTGCTTTATACACATATAAACATTGGTCATTCAGGGTGGTTTCACTCTCGTGTGCCCAGTGGAATATATTAACAAGAGCCTCAGTTTCCCTTGCCTTCAGGGGCGAGTTATAACAATTATGAAATGCAACCAAAAACCAATACATTCCCCTGGCCCCAATTCAGAATAGGTAATATTCTGTAGCAGCAGCAAAGCACATAAGCAAATTGCAAAATCAATAAATGAAAAAAATGTCTGTGGCTGTTTGCAGAACACCAAGAAGAAGAAAGGAAAAATAGAAGAAAAAGGAAAAAATTAATTATCAGTACATTGCCATCTACTCCTCAGAAGTATCCATTAGAATAAAGCCCTCATGTTGTGGGTAAAAATCAGGTTTTAAAAATCTCCACAATAATCAGATTTGCACCTTACACTTCAGATTGAGTTGAGACCAAAAAGTAATTGTATGACTATTTGTATAAATCAGAAAAAAATGGAACAGAATCAAAATATATCTGTTTTTAATGAGTTAAGGTCAAGACATCAGCCATATAAACTTTTGGTAATCTAAAGACTCACCTAACTCACATGCATGAAGAAAAAATACCATACCTGGAAAAGATATTTCAATGTCTAGTTAAAGCTCTGAAAGTAATCACTTTGTTCTATGTGTGTACGAGACCCAAAACAGGAATCCTCAGACTTAAACATCTCTAGATAATGAATGCCCTGGGGCAGACCTTCAGCTTCTGGGACTTCAGCTAACAGCTCTACTGACATGGATAAATACAAGTGGTGTGATTTGAATGCTCATCCCAATAATCCTTTCCTAGTGTCTGTGCAACCTTTTGAGAGCTATGCATTTGTCCTCTAATCTCATCCAAATATATTTCCACAAGTGAAACTGCAGAGCATGAAAACTAAAAGGGCACTGCACTAGGAAAAATATATTTACTCTTCAGCCTTCTGCTACTAATAATATAAATGATGAACACTTGGACATTCAGCTATTTTCAATAGTCTTCCTTCCCACATCACAGTAATTTCATTAAACATTTACTATTAATCAGTATTTTTAAAGTGTTACATTCATGACTCTGTAAGTGTATTCTACTACTTTGGTTTCAAATCAGTTGGGACAGCCCCAAAATAAAACTTGATTTTAAGAAGTAAGGCATCCCCTGAAATATAAATGGAATAAACTGGGTTTGGAACAGTTAAAGAGAGTCAGTTGCAATTCAGACATATGCACATCTGAATGACTTTGGAATGGAGGAGAAAGAGAGCTTCAACTACTATTATTTGCAAAAAGAGCCATAAATATAGCTAGAGGAAAATTTGATTAAAGAAGTAAAACAATGCTCTACCCAAACAAAATTCACCAACCTTTGGCAAGTCTGACTCAACATGATCTAGACACATTTCATGCATTTCACACCGAACAATGTGACACAGTGAAATCATTGTTAGAGGATGAAGACGTGTGCAGGCAATAACCAACCACAAAAACAAACATCAGGTCATCTCATGAGACGACACAGTGCTTCTAACAAGAAAATATTAGCATTCCTGAGGACTATACAGCATATGTATTTGGGGACTCCAGAGACAAACAAATATTATTTTATGCAGATCTCCTGCATAAAATGAATGGAAATATCCCTCTTGCTAGAGAATCTCACTGATGGCATTTGCTTGACAAGAACGCAATGGGAAGATACAGAAATAGCGCAATACAAGTCTGGCTTATTTTAGGTGTTCTGAAGGTTACAGACCCTTTTGCTTTTCATCTCATCTCTTTAAATGCTTCTTATCTGCTGTCCTCACTGCCTGCATCAGAGCTCACACTAGTTTAGGGAAAGTTTTCCAAAAGGTTGGTCGTTTGATCCTTCTTCCTATTCGTCTCTCACTTTCTCCTCTAATACTTTTTATTCTGATCCTACAGAAGGCCTTTTTTCCTTTAAAAGAAAAAAAAAAAGCTTTGTCAACACTCTTAGTTTATCCAAATTGACCCTTGCTTCTGCATCAGAGTTATGCTATGACACACTTGTGCTTCCCCCACACTCCCTGCCCCATTTCAGCTCAAGCACTTATGGAAGTCTCAAAACAGTTAAGGTGTCAAACACAGTAGATCTTAGTAAAGAATTCACCTAGAAGGAATATAGAGATCATCTAAACACTAATAATTTACTGAAATCCATTAATTTATGATACAAATCCAGCGGTAATAACAGTGTCCAGGATGCTTCTATAGTCCTCAAAATCAGACATATTCAATAATGAGTAGTTTAGTAAAGTGTTGTGAAAGATGGGACAAAATCTTATTCTGATGCAACTTCATGTAAATCTTAACATTGTGTTACAATATGTAGATATGTCAATATAAAAGAACAGAAAAAACTTCCATCTTGAAATCAGATAAACTACCGTCTTAATTTAAAAAACAATTTTCACCTATGTATAAAATATTTTTAAACAATCAACATTTGAGTATTTTTAAAACAACCTTTAAACCAACAACGACAGGAGAGAGATCAGAGGTGTTTGTGTTTCAGTTCACTATTTCCACTGAAATACTGAATGCTTTTGTTTAGGAAACCTGTCCATTACAGGCTAATCAATCTGTTGCATCAAAAGAAGTCCGTGTCACATCCTGTGTGTACAGGTGCACAGAATACACAGGCACAAAACATTAACCATCAACAGCATCCAACAATTCCCAAAACAAATGGCACATCAGCATGCTCGCACAGGTGGTGGCAAACCCTTTCCTTGCCGGGTAGACTTTATCATGGAAGAGATGCAGAATATTCTTTGGTTCCAAATCCTATAATCATCCAACAACACTCCGTTACCACCAAGAGTTCAGAACTTATGCTTTAAGTTCACTTAACGAAAGCAATCATAGAAAATCTTACCATTTTTATTATTTGTCCAAGAAGAGTTTTCTTTGAGTATTATGCTCTTCAAGCATGAACAATATTACAAACATCTCCACCTAGAATGCTTCCATAAATAAAATTACAATAGCTGGGTGTATCTGCTGCCCTAAAACCCGTACAGGAGAATTTACAAAGTATACTTGTCATGGGAATAGAGGAGTCACAGGCAGAATTAATATTCTTACACTGCAAAGAGTTAGCACACCATGTTCAGGGTCCTACACAGCCTGATATATCTACGAACACCATTCATTGACACTATACTTCAAGAGTCACCCAGATGATCAGAATTCAAATTTTGGATCACAGTTCTTGGTATTAACAAAGCTAATTCCTTCTCCTTTAAAATACACTAACCATAAAAACAAAAATATGAGAAGCATGCTAAATTTGGCAGAGTGCAGGGAGCATGCAGAGCGTCCCTCTGCTTTGCAGCATTCAAGATTATCCCTACGTTGTTGCTGTAATTTTTGCAGATGCTCTTGTACAAGCATCCCAGCCACCTTTTCTTTGCAAAGGCATCAACTCGGAGACTTCTCTGCCATGTCTCTGCATTTAGAGATAAATGGCTACCAGTCAGCTCTGGCTCTGGTAAAAATCTTAACAGGAAATCGTGTTTCCAATTTGTTTGCATTTTAACCTATGTTAAAGCATGATAACATTCAGATCATATTATGGACCACTAACAAGTTAGCAGTATAAGTCTTCAATCTTTTGAGCTCTCTACTGTTCCCCTTCAATGATTTTGAAAGTAACGGCTGATTAGATGGCATAATTATATCTACTAGTATATCAAGCACCTCTCTGTTTTTCATTCTGTTTATTTTTCCTTCAATTTACTTTGAAGAAAGACTTCAGTCTTGTTTCCTTGTTTGGCTCAGCTGAATACCCCAAATGGAACAAAGCATTTAAAACTGTACTTAACTTTAAATAATTTCATAAACTGCTAAATTAATCCACAAGTAATGAGAAACAATAGCAATTAACAAATTCTTAGGTAGTATAGATCTCATTTTGCCGATCTCTAATTTACTTGGTACTTTTTCTTTGAAATCAGTAGCATCATAAACCCATTATTCAAATATTTCAGTGCACTAAATCTTCAAAATCACTCTTACAATTCTAGAATACGTATTTGCCAGAAAAAAAACCTCAGGAATGTTTTACATGATACAGTAGCACGAAGAAAATATCACTATGTGCCTTTAATGAAATAACACAGGATTTACATGCCATAAAGCAATCAGAATAAGAGTAAAAAATGATGATAGAAATCTACTCAATTGAGAACATTGACACAATCAGGTTCTCCAAGACAGACAGATAAAAGCTGCTTTATCACTAACAATTTACACACCAATTTACTGAGTTGATTAGTCATGGGGAAAAAAAACAAACAGTTACCTCTGTAACCATAACTTCACCACAATTATTTATCATAAAAAATACAGAACTCAATGAGGCAGTGCAAACACTTAGATGTCATTCACACACGTTTCTCACTACTTTGAAAAGAACCTTCGGTATTACTTACCTTTGCTGAATTTTTGTTTCCTATGCAGTGGTGAAGTGATTTGTGGGAGAGAGAGGAACATAAAAGCTTTAGATTGGAAACTGTTATGATTTATCATTATTTTTAATGCATTAGAAAAATCTCAGATGAAACCAAAACTTTGAGTTAATGCTTAAACTGAGGGAGAATAACAGCCACTGGTTTTATCTACTTTTTTTTTAATAGCATGGTTACCATCTCCTTCTCAAGTTCATAAAAATGAGTCAAAATATTATCAAGTCCTAATCCTACTTCCAGCACCATAAATCTTTTCTACTAGTACATTATATAATAAGGGAAGAAAAACAGAGCCTAGCTCTCAATCAGTGAAGAGAATCAGTCACTAATCAAACAAAACAGAGCACAGGTTTGAAGACTGGCTCATATTTCAGTTTGTGAGAGAGGAAGTCCTCTGGAGCATCCCCTTTTCAGGTGTGTTTGTATTTGTGAAAATTAACTTAGCAGGAAATGTCAGTATTCCAGCGATGTCAATGCCATCTCTAAACAAGATCTAGTTTCTTAACAGTGCACAAGAAAATTCCTTATAAACGTGCCTTCATTACACAATTAGCTCATTTCTGGAGCAATGGCAAACCTCTGGCCTTACCACAGCAGTACAAACTCCAAATGCCTGAAGTATTTTCCATTAACCAGAGGCTCTTCTGCCTATCCCAGCCATTGGAGGTCTCCTGGTGCTTACAAGCTTTTCAGTCCTAGGCAAATGTCCAACTTCCTCACCATTTCAAATCATTGAAACTACAATCATTGCTCATCTTCCGCATGGTTTGCCATAACAAACAAGAATTCCATCTTGAGGATTTCATTAACAAAACAGAGTCAATACATATATTCTCCTATTCGTCACCTTTGCAATACTAATCTGCTCTCTGCCATGCATTTTCTTCCAGATATATAAAATAATGTAATTTAAAAACCTCCCAGGATAAAAGAACAGACAAATGAAAAAAAAAAAACTGTCTCAGAAATATTTGTGCTAGACTACAGAAGTAGAGCAAGTCTGTAAAAGAATGGGAATAGATCAGATACAACATATGTAAAAGCTTCAGCAGGGCAAAGGCTTTTTAGCAACAGAACAAAGAAGCTTCTTGATTCAGCACAGTGTGTTCATTTGTCTTCCATAGACACTGATCTGTCTGTAACCACGACTGCTTTGCACTTTTATCTGAGTTCAGATAACAAACATTGGACTCTCTTCATTTCATGAGATTTGGCTGAAAAACTCTCAAGGCAAGATTCGTAAGTTTTCCTTTGAAGAGAGAAAAGTTAAAACAACGAAGAATATGTAGTATTAGAACAGCGATTTCCCAAGCAGCCCAATTCCTTTGATGGAACACTCTGAAGCAGCAGCACTGGATAATTTTTGTCCAGAGCTGAGTAAGGGAACCAGCTGGAAAAAAATGGTAAGCACAGGAAACAGAAAAATTTTGTATCTTCTCGCCTCCTGTGCAACTCATTAAATCTGCACAAATAGCCAAATGTCTGCAGACGGAACTGAGCATGCACTTGTATCCTACTGTCCCAAAACAGAAAAGCATCATCTTATATGCTGAACTAAGGAACAGCAATCCATGCTCAAAAAGGTATGTGTAGGGTGAAACATCATTTGTGTGCAAGGTTTTCCTCTCATTTAAGTTCCTCTTAAAATTGACTTAAATGAGTCTTGTGCGATGTGTACTTTATTTGTTCATTCTACAGACAAGCAGCAGAATTAACACAGGTCAGATTTAGAGTCAGGATCTATTAAAAGTCTTTCTGTGTTTCAAGGCTAAACACAAAATAAAAGTTATTTAAAATTACCAACTACTACATAAAGAAATACATACCCAAGCCTTCTGATTCAAACAGGCAGGTGTCATCCACGCCTACGTCTCTGCACCAGGATAAGAAATTTGCTGTGTTGTCCCGTGCAAAAAAAGACCCTGAAGGAGCATTGGCTTTGCATGGAATTTTCCGAACAGGTAAAGTCTGAAAAACAGGAGTTCTTTATTTAGCTAAATGATAGATGCTAGCATAATGCTTAAGTATTACGAAATCACTTAAGTTTTGCATAGATGGGTGACTCCCACCAACATATTTCCTTGGCCATTAAAGAACTCTCAGCAGAGAAGCATGAGAAGTGAATTTAACAGCATGAAGTTCTCAACCACAAAGTCTTTCCAAAAGCATCATTGTAGTCCACACACTGAAGGCACAGGATTAGGCTTCCCCTTACAGCAGCTCCTAATAGCATAATAATATCAGCATTAAACACAGCTTAGGAGGAGTTTAAATTCTATTTTAGACATATGAGAGAGCAATGTAACAGCAGAATATATCTACATGCACAGAACTACTCAATTTGCTGAATAAACTGAAAATAGGACAACTGCGGGGATAAACACCTTTGTACTTACTAGTATATCAACGATAACTTACAGATCGTCTTACATATATAAACATATCTCATAGATTTATGAATTTAGATCTAGTCCTCAAATAACCATCTGGCTTTCCTTCTCCCCATGCTTCTTACTCCGATTACACAATTTACATCTCCTTGTTTTGCAAAAATTATGGTTCAAACTATTTGCAGGGGGATATTAATAGTTTTCTATAATTTATGTAAAACACAAACCAATTTTACATGGTATTTTAAAGAAAATCCAAGTAAACCTGGTATCACAGACACCATGTCACCTCCTGGAACATGGAGGGGGAAGCAAGAAGAAAGCACTGAAGTAAAAACAGCTATTCTCTAACCCAGAATAAATTAAAAAACTAAAAATATTAATTCTTCCAAGAGGTACTAGATATGGAAAGTCTCACAGATCAGAGCACAACAAAGTTTCTAAACATTATTTCTGCCCCCTTTACATTCTTCTGGAGGAAAAAAAGTTAATAAAAAGCTTTTAGCACTTGACACATTTTTCAACGAGCACTCTTTTCACATTACACTAATTTCTTCAAAGAAACAATGAGTAGCTATCCTGAGGCACGTTCTTATACTCAGTGTAAGACTCTTACACTGAATTTCCTCTCATTGAGTCGGTATTTAGGAAGAAGTAATGCAGTATTTGTCCATCCCTTTCTCTCCCTATAATCCTTTCCCAGGAGATTTTAACTAGACAAATCTAATAGTCTTCAAAGTGCACCAACTTCTTTTAAAAGGAGCCACACGAGTCCCTGGCAGCCTTTTGATGATGGTATGATATCTTGCACAGCTACACTCCGTAATTTTTGATTTACTGTGTCAAATGAAAAGCACAAATTCTGGGTGATCTGTGATGGATGAAGAGCACTGTGACAGGAACAAGATGCCAAGCAGCTCCAGCATTCCTGGCACTTTCAGAGCTGTGCACAGGGAGCTCCAGAGAGCATGGGAAGGAGATAAGGCTACAATCACTTTACTTGTAAGAGCAGACCTGCAGTGTCAAACCATGTCACCTTCTCGGTTCCCTCCTCAGTTCTCATCTCTGGATTTTTCCACAGTGTCCATGTGATACTTTGTTCTCAGGCTTGCCTTTGCAGAAAACTAGTGAGTCTTCTCCATGGAAAAAAAACCTATTTCTAATGCCAGGAACAGCTCAGAAGGGCTGGTGACATCACACTGGGTTTGTTTGCTTCCACACAGCTCTCCAGATAATTCTGTGCCTTTAAACTGCTTTGTGCTGACACAACCCATAATAAATGGCCTATATTCTTTCATGTCCTGCTAAGGATATTAAACACTGTTCTGGAAGTCTGTAATAAACCACTTAGACGACCTTAGAACTGTGGAACAACAAAAAAAACCCCAAAACAACAACAACAAAATAAACCCCACCAAACTAAAAAAAAAAACCAAACCAAACCAAACTACATGAGAAAGAAATTATTCTGCGTATGACTGGCGGCTGCCATCTGGCAATCAGGGGAGACTCGGGCTCGGCGTGGGCACAGCCCATCTGCTCTCCTTGGCCCTGAGCCCAGCAGCACGAGCGACCTCCAGCCCTGGTCCTGGAGAGCAGGAGCTGTTCTGTGCCACAGAGCCTTCAGCAGCACAGGAGCAGCCACAGGCGAGGAGCCATTGGGGAGGCACCGCAACGCCTGCCAGGAATGCAGAAAACCCCCGTGGTGTTTCATATCTTTTGATTTAGGTATATTGCAGTGACTGAATGTCGGATTTCCTTCAAGAAGAGCAATTCAGAGCACATTGTGTGTCAGTAATCATCCGAAATTCCATACACGGAACAGTCTATCCATGAATTACAATTCTGTGCCTTGATAACTAAGGCAGATTTTTAAACACAACAGTTGACCTAGCTTTACTATGAAGCTTAGGCACTCATGGAACTTCCAAAATTCCTTTACAGTTATAAGGATTACAGTGTCTTTTAGAAGCCCTTTTTGGGGTAGTAAGAGCTACTTACAACAAATAGTAAGAGTCTAGGTGCAGAACAGCACACTTGGCTAAGCAAATTTGTGGTATTCTCTGGTTTGACAGTGACAGGAAAAAAATGTTTGATTAACAGATGTCCTAAACAGCTCAGAAGTGACAACCAACCACATGTAAAAACGAGACATTGTTGGGAAAAAGTACATTACTGAAGGACCAAAAAACCAAAAACACTTCAAGTAATTTTCTGGAGCAAAAACTACACAGATAAATATGCCTGACATCACATGATCTCACTAAAATGTATAATTCTAAATTTCATCCTATTTCCCACAATATTAGGATCTTGCTGAAGAGAACAGCAAAAAAAAAAAAACAAAACCCTCTTTTCTACTCAATAATAACCCTACCAGGTTTATCACACAAATCATAGGGAAATACTCATATTTTCTTATCACCTACTAAATT
This sequence comes from Origma solitaria, assembly GCA_013397895.1. Lineage (NCBI taxonomy): Eukaryota > Metazoa > Chordata > Aves > Passeriformes > Acanthizidae > Origma > Origma solitaria. The sequence goes on from VZRL01003027.1 coordinate 792,402, forward strand.
TTCCTACCACCTCTTAAACAGAAGTCTACTTTTTTAATATTTCCAAGACTGTCACTGTACTGCTCAAACTGTAACACATGAAAGCTCTTATTTAAGAAAGGTTTCATGCACGAATATTTTTTACTGATTTGTATAAATGGCCTGACTATTTCAAAAGTGCTTTCTAACAGATCATTCTGAAGTAATTAGGTTTCCACATGGCAAAACTGACTTTTGTTGACATAGTATAGTATAACCACAGTTGCTTTGAAACAGCAGTGGCCGCAATTACTCCTATCAAATATCATGAAAACAATTCCCCAGTCACACTCCTTTTACAATCTTGTCTTGTTGACGTGCATGCATGTGGTTTAATACAGGATGTGAAAGTGCGAGTGAAACATATGATGCAATCCTGGAAAAATGCTGTCAGGTTCACTTCTAAATCCAAAAGGGACTCTCTTACATCGATGCTCTGAAATCACATGGAAAAATGTATTTTTTGTACTGCTTTTTCAAAACAAGAGTTCAGGAGCACATGCTAAAATCCCCATTTATTTATGGCAGACGTAGACTTGAGCCATATTTTGAAGACTGTTCATAATATTTGCCTCTTTGAAAAGATGATTTCAGAACTTTTTGAACTGTCACTTATGCTTGAATAAAAAGAAGAAGATGAGAAATTTTGTGTACTATGGAAGAGGGTTACAGTTAGCTAGGTACTCCTAGTGAAAATTTGCTTTTATCTCCCGATGACCTACATTAACCAAAATGGGGATGGAAATTATGCAAAGCAGTAACTGACTGCAGTGGTGTCTTGCTTGGCCATGTAGTGTTACATGAGCATAAATTCATACTGAAATATGATCATATCAGCTAGACAGAAAATGCACCTATTTCAGAAATTTTTACAATTTGCCTTTCAACTTAGCTCTGTGGCCAGTAGCAATCCTTTTCCTTCTTCAATTCTTCCCTCATTTTGCTCAGGTATTCTTAAACAACTGGACCAATGGCTAAAAGAATGCTCTAAATGCACATGTAAAACATACTGAAGGGAATTTGAATATGGAAATACATACACAGAATTTAAAATTAAGCATTTCCCCCTGAAAAAAAAAGAAAATAAATATAAACCCCTTAGACCTCCTAAAGCTTCAAAATAAAAGTTAAACTCCAAGGGAAATTCAAAATATGAAAACTCAACAGAGAAGATTTGAAGGTTTAGGAGACACCAAAAAAAATTGCCAAACTTTTCCACAGACCTGGAACTACGAACAACTTCTAGATTAATAAAAAATAACATTTCACTTACAACGACGAAAGCACCCTTAAGCAATTCACTTAACAAGTGGCAAAGCATTATCCTGCAGTGAAATATAGTATTTACATTGTGATATCAATTCCTGTAGAGAGATGTCATTTTAATGCAATAGCAGATTGGATTTCAAGTTTACAGATCATGTGTTGACCAGATTTTTACCCTACATAATCACTGCAGACATCATCAAAAGCCAAAAACCACTCATTATCAACTTCCTAGATTCTAAGAAAGCATTTGTGAATACTTTGGAATCCCTAACAGATTTACAATATGTCAATAAAAGTAATTAACATAATCAAGGCTTCATAGAAACATACAGACTACAACCTTCAAATAAATGCAGGAATAAATGAATGCTTTAACCATGGCATTAAGAGTGAAAGCAGAAAAGTCTCTGTTCCTTCCCACTCAATTCCTGTAATTGAGGGTGGGATTAAGTCACTACAGTCCAAAGACTTGGGGAGGTCTATAAACTGTTTTTTAAAATTTCTAGACATCTAGCTCTGTAACATATCCATGCCCACTGACAAGTCCACTTTTATCAACAGTCTTTCAAAATCTTGAAAAAGTAACTTGCAAAATCCAGGCAGATATACATCAAAAATTAAAAGCTATTACTCCTACTATCTGAAAATACTAGCAAGCTGAATGCAAAAATAAAAGGTGGGGTTTGGGTTTTTTTCTAATGTTATAATGGCATTAAAGAGAGTGACTACAATTAAATAGCATTCAAGAGAGAGTCTTCAATTAAAATTTTTATTTGAAGTTTATTAAGATTTTGTAAACAGAGAGAATAAGAGAGAGACACTAAGGTAAGTCATGGCAAAGACCTCCTTGAGGTATCCATGAAAACAGGGATTCTGTAGTTCATACACATGCAACAAATGCTCTGTGCTTTTTCCTTAGATCTCTGGGTTTCAGAATTAACATTTAGATGAGGATTTTAAAAATTGGTATTTGATAACAGGCTTCTTCAATAACATTTGATTAGAACAGAAAGGGGCAATTCTCACAGTTTCTCTTTCAGAGGGCAATCACACTTTATCCTTGATAGATGATCCTGAGCTTTTCCCCATCACAGCCTCAGAACTCAGAGCTGAATTAGCAAAGAGTTAGGCTGAAGAAGACAAAAGAATCCTAGTTTCTGAATTTCCCTCATTTATATTACAACTAAGTGAGAAAAAAATAGGTGCATTGCAATTAACAGGAGAATTGCATTTGTCTGTGGCGTTGTCACACAGCACAACTTGTGAATGAACGTGCCAATCACATGCATAAGCAGCAATTTTCCCTTGAGATAATACAGTATTTCCGTGAGATATAAATGGCCAAATCTGGGTGAATTTTCATGGGACATATTTTGAAAAGCATCTTATTAACCCAGAATTACGTTTTAACATCACATTCTTAAAAGGAACATGATTCACTCAAAATAAAGTATGAAAAATACTACATTTTGGCAAAAAACCCCTAATTTCAGTAACAGAAATTTCAAAATCCCCTTAATTATTTAGAAATTTCCCGCTTAATTATTCCAGAAGAGCCTGAGCTAAGGACAATGCTTCAAAACAATTCTCTCTAAATAGCTGAAGTTCATCAATACACATTACAGGTTCTAAAATTTCATATTGAAAGATGTTTCCATAATTTCACTGACAGTGTGGTCAAATAACACATTTCTTTTATCTATGGAATTACAGTGAATAACCTCTCATTGTCGGTCTAAATAACAAATGTAAGAAGCTATTCCAACTCCTTGATATAACACGTAATGGTGGATACAGTGCTGTATTAACATTATGCCTCTTCTTCCTCTCCCACCTGGTTTTCTCTCAATGATCCATCTCACATTTTGTGACCTTTGGAAGTGCAAGGCAAGGTGGGGGTTTTCCAGCCCTTTCTGTAAGATTAGTTCCAAATGGTGTTTTACCTCCCATGAGACAAGAGCCAAGGAAGACTGAAAGATCTAGGCATTCTAAAGAAGTATGGAATTTTTTGAGATGCTTTTTATGTTTGCTTTTTGGATTTCGAGATGTTTAACAAAAATAAAATGTTTACGCTGTTGCTGAAAACATTCAGGAAGAATTTAACAGGTACCTCACTGCAGGTAAATCTGATGCTCCCAAGCCCTGTATATTCATTTTTAAGAAAAATTACACCTTTGTCTTTATGATAAAGAATCGGAATTTCTGTCAGCTTTCCAATTAGAAACCACAAGGAAACTGCTAGAGCCCTGGGAATTCTAAGCAGGTGTAGAACTTAAAAACTTTCACCATTTGAAAAGCATGGTGCAATATTTATCTATTCAGCCAAATTTCTGAATCAGCCTTAAATCAGCCTCAAGCTGTGAGCAAAGTTTTACTGCATACTTGAAGCATTTGGGGCCTATATAGATATACAAGCACAAATTGGAATGGATGTTTATTTAAATAAACACATTAGGCACAATTATGGTATCTATAAATTGATGTCTATGCCTCAAAGTGACTTCTGTTTTCATCTTCTGCATTGCAGTCATCACTTACGTTCACCATTCCCTTCATTTCAGAAATTTTGGCTTATTTTTAAAGTTCAAGAGTCACTATTGCTAAATGCACCAAATTCTTTAGCTCTTGCGTATTCATTATTCCCAGAGAACAACTACCACTAACTTTGACCTAAGAATTGCACAGTAAACTGAAGATGATATAAATTACATAGTTTTCTCAAGCTTTGCAATACATATAAGGTAATTTCCATACAAGTCTCTAATGTTACATTTCTGTTCCAGACTATTCCTAATAGTCTAAATAAAAAGCTGAATAAAAAGATCTGTTATAAAGATTTCTACAGTTTGCTTTAAATACTCAACAAAATAAATAATAGGAATGTTACACAATGCATTTCACATAAGGGGAAAAATCCGGAAAATCTAAACACAGCTGCTTATAAATTTCGCTCAGAAAATATGGCATCCCTATCTGCAATATACGGATCGAAGTAATGGTAAAAATGTCATGAAAACGTCCAGGTTTAATATAAATTTTATGAAGTGTTTAAGTATTAGCTTTCCATACAAAGCCAATATTAATTAAAAGTCTCCGGGGGAAAAAAAAAACCATGAAGTGTTTTCGAATTAAATGACATTATTAGAAATCCAAGTTTGGTCCTCATGACCTGATTTGCAGCCTGAATCATTATGATATTTTCAGAAATCTCCTTTCATAGTCTGCTGGGCAACAGCACCCCATCTATCCTACCATGCAATTCTCCTGCAAGCATAAACTTTAGTTGTAGGAGTATTTGTTGAGGCACAGAAGGTTTGTGCACGTTGCAGGCTAATCCTGCAGTATCTGCAAGAAACCAGGTGGCAATCCATTTAACAAGTAAGGTATTGCCATGTCTGAGAAATATCCAAAGAATTCTCCTACAGGCAGCTATACAGTCGTGTGGAAATGATCCCTTCTAGGTGGATCAGCACTTGTGAATTGTTTTGCAAGGTTAGTCTTTTCTTCTCACATCCACATCACTCTGCCACAACAAATGTGAATACACAAAAAGACAATGCTGAATTTTTAAAATCCTCCCGAGTAATCGAGAGCCGTATCTCTAATGTATATGATTAGAAATTTGCTCCACTGGCTTTTATTGCAAAACAGAAGTCTAGAAAGTACCAGTGTGCAGAAGGGCAAATTGCTGCTCCATACCACAAAGAATCTGTTCATAGACTAACAATTCATGCAGCCCTGATCATGCAATTCTCCACTGGAGGGTTGGATTTGTAACTTAGGGCACCTGATCATGGCTCTGCTGCAGCTGATGTCTCTTTACACTCCAGACAGGCTCAGGGCAGCAAGTTTAGAGAACACCATATATTCATCTCATCTATAGGACACAGATAATCCGGAGAAACTGAAGCCTACAGTATAAATAAATCCAACATGTTGATTAGATCAGACTTTCACCTTGGCTGCCTGGGGTCTAAGACCAAGATCCAGATTCCAGATCTAATTCTAAATTGATCCAGATTCCAGATCTAGTTCTGAATAACTGGTACAGATTCTTTCAATTGTAACTCTCAAAATGCATAACATTACCCTCGAAGTGCCTTTATGAGGCCAAAAACCTCATCTCGTGCAAACCTGCGTGGCTCTGAGAAGCCGATGCTGCCACAGTGATTCTGCACTCACCCAATATCAGATTCACCAAGTGCATTTCCCAGGGGCAAGTAAAAGTTTTGGATACAAAACAATTACAAAATACACACAGTCATAGTAGCTGAAGTGTAAGCTCTGGACAGAATCTCTTAATGTTAGGACGTATATGAATGTGTGTATGCAGAAATTACTCTTTCACATAGAGTTTTAATGGAAGTGTAAGTACTCATCCAAGGACAAAATTTACTGTTTTCTACATAACAGCTCAGTGAATATTCAAGTTTAATTTTATTAAATCAGTTCCCATTGGAATAAAATAAATGCGTATTTGAATTAAACATTCTATGAATTCAGAAATATTTGCATCTGGATTGATTTTTTTCTACTTACTTCCATTTCTTTCATTGGCCAAATGAATAAATCCTGGCTTCCTGAAAATGAGGTTAAATTTTACATCCCAATTCATTATTCAGAAGTATTTATGAGAGAGATTTGAGTTGAAATTTATCTGATTACTCTGAGAAATTGGAGAAAAATGATAATTCACCTTCAACCTGTTTCATGAAGCCATTGTTTTAAGTGGAATGTTTATAAATACATAGGCAGCTTCAAGGATGGTGGACAGTCTACTATGCCCTGCCTACACAAAAGGCAACAACTATCAACACAGCTTATTTATGTTTATTTAAAAATATTAATTAATGATCTTGCTAAACTAAGCCAAACCAAATCAAATGTGGGCTCTGTGCATACTGCACATGTCTTGATGCTCTGGATTTGTTTGTACAGCTGTGAAATTCTCAAATTAACTATCTGTCAGGAAAAGTAAAATACTGACAGGAAAGCGTAGAGATGAAATCCAGGTAAATGGGAGAAAATTACAAAATGGCATCCTGTGGCATTAATTACATTAATGGAATGACTGCTGCTATAATAATAAGTCTGTAGTTTCAAGACAGTAGTTCATTAGCAGCAGCACAGGTAGTTTCAACAACTTACTACCACACAAATCTCGAGCATTTTTTAAGATTGGTATCAGTCATCTCCTTGTCATTTTATAAATGTACATGGCTAGATTTATTTATGACTAAAAATCCCCAAAATGAGGAAAAAATTACTTTTGAAAAAATACATCATATAGTCACATCAGTCTAATACTGTCCTCCCTGTTTACAAAATCCATTGTCATCTACAACTCAGAAGTTTTGTCTGTCTGTAACAAAGGATCAGATATAACATCAATGCTTTCAGAATTATCAGTTTTTGAAGCACGGTTTAGCTGCTTAACAATGAAAAACATTGTTGTCCGGCACTTGCAAAGTGTGTTGGTGCTGCATGGCCTGGTTTTTGGTAGCAGAGTGGCACAGAGATGGCTCCTGTGAGAAGCTGCTGGAAGCTTCCAGCATGTCCTGCAGAGCCAAGCCCTGCTGGCTTTGGAGATGGACACGCTGCTGGCCAAGGCTGGGCCAGTGGAGATGCTGGAAACGCCTCTGGGATAACAGATTTCGGAAGAAATCAAAACAAAGTGGCTCTCACAGGTTTGTTTTCTAGCCAGAGAAGAGGAGGAGAGAGAACACGTGAGGGAACAA
>VZRL01003027.1:799777-819871 GCA_013397895.1 Origma solitaria
CGAGTGACCCACGGCACAGCAGTTTTGGGAGGATTGCTGCTCGTGAGATGGACCCACGCTGGAGAGGTTCACACAGAACTGTCTCCTGTGGGAGTGATCCCATGGTCTCACGGGGGAACAACTTCTGTCCCTGAGCAGCAGAAGAAAACCTTGGGTGACAAACTGACCCAAACCCCCATTCCCTGTCTCCCTGTGCTGTCGGTGGGAAGAACAGAGGGACTAGAGGAAAAGATGTTTTTAAGGGCTTATTTTGTTTCTCATTATCCTCCTCTGATTTTGTTCATCATAAATCCACTTTGTAACTTAAGTTGAGCCTGTTTTGCCCCTGAAACATTTTCTCCCGTCCTCTCCCAGTCCACTCATGACTCCTTTGTTTAATTTTTTCCTCTCCTCTGCCCAGCTGTGGCAGGGGGGGGGGAGTGAGAGGCTGTTGTGGGTGCCTGGCATTTGGCCAGGGTCAAACCGTGACACAAAGGAATCCTAGGACCCAACATCTTCTGAAATGAACCATTTTTAAATACTCCATCTTTAGAAATGAAAATGCTTTTAATACCTTATTACTGAATGATTACCCAAATAGCACCAAGTAGCCAGAGTCATGGAAGACACAGAGTGTCTATGATGACATCCAAAGGTGCTTGTTATGGTACTAAGCTCCGAAGAGCAACGTGCAGAGACTGTATAAATGGCACCAGAGCCTGCCAACCTCCTGTGCTGCTGGTCACACATTACTCCCCTGAATAAGAAATACCAAAGCAGAGTGTGGCCCTGGTGGTATTTTTAGATGCAGGGATTGAGTCCTAAAGAGGCTTTTATACAGAAAGAAAAAGTACAGATTTAATTTTAAATTATTGCTTTGAAATTTGACGCTTGTGCTAGATTTGCCTTTGTCCACCTGAACAACTAGCAGGGCGTTCATCCCCAAGAAACAATAACACACAGAACATGTGAGTGACTCTCATGCTTTCTCAAGTTCTAATCATTTTCAGATATAGGGACTTCCTCATCTGGGTGAGGTTTCTGTGTATTCAGCCTTCCAAGGGATCTCTCTTCCATTACATTTTTCAGTATTTACTTGAACCCAGCTACATTTTAACACTCCTTGACAAGAATTTTCCAAATTGTTTGTAAACAAGGCCCCCTTTTGCTTGTTTGGCTTCTATCAGCTTCATTCCATGCCCCATAGTTTTTGTACAGGAAGCAACCTTCTACCACACCATTCCTGGTTTTGCAAATTCCATCACACGTCCCTCTTTCCACACTCAAGGATTCTAACCTATCCAGTCACTCATAAAAATCAACTCCATTATCTCCTTCATGCATAAAAAGTTACACCTTCGTTGTCTGCATCTGACTCTTGAGGAAAGACTGCTTTAGCACCACACACCATTTATTCTCCTTTTCCATCTCCTAAAACTGTATTCCCAAGGCACATTACCAGGAGTTTCTTACATGTTTTGAAAACGTCCCCGGTATCCACAAGTGTTTCTACATGACACAAAAAGGAAGTGTTGATATCAACATGACAAGCTTCCTTCAAGATTTGGAAAACATAGTATTTTGGGAACTTATTTGATCTCTGTTTTCCCAATTTATTCCACGCTCAAAAAGGCTGGTGGCTGACCTAGGGGATTCCTGAAATCTGAAGTTCAGTGTTCACTAATAAGAAAGGGAATGATACAGTTCAGTTAACAAACTGTAAAACTCACAATGGCCAGAAACATATTGCACAAGCTGATAAACCAGAAGCAACAGGATTGAACCTCTGCTAATTCGTAGAGTACTGCAATATGAATTTAAGGAATTACGGCAAACAACTGATGAGTCAGTGCATGCAATATGAACTTTTAATGTCTTCTTACATCTGTTGCTTTAGTTGCTAAACTGGCCAGACAGCTCCAAAGAGCTGCACAATGAATTCCTGACCAGTAGTACATATCAATCAGAACAGGACGTGTCATCTTTCTTTAGGACAAAACTAAACCCAAACTATTTTATGGAGCTTTTCCATAGGAATAAGCTCACACACAAGGAAAAGTTTTGCTTATGAAAACAGACCAAATCTTCAAGCTTGTGGAAAGCTTCAGTAAGATCACACACTCCTCCATTAGCTATATCCTTATTGTCTTCCCCTTCAGCTCCAAGGTGGTGCAGCAAGCAAGCTGATACTCCTGGCAGCCACTCCTTTTATACTCTGCTTCCACCCCAAAAAATGAGAAGTTACATATATGGATAGAAAAGTGTGTTATCTATTTTGACAGGGGGTGAACTCAAAAGAAATCAGTGGCTTCTCCCAGCTGGCCGTGAAGTCATCAGGGCACCTTGGTGAAAGGTTGTGTTTCTGTTTTCCAGTGCAGAGCAAGGGTCAAATGGCTTCAAAATTCCACAGATATTACTAATAAAGTGCATAATAATGATTCAGGGGAGGATTCTGGAATTCTTTCTATGCTAAATTTCATACAGTATAATCTCACATATATATATAAAATCAAATGTTCTTGGCATGACAGAGTCAGATTTTTCACCATGAAGGTCCCATTGCCCAAGAGTTCTACACAGGGAATTAAAATCTGAAAGGATTAATAGCTCCCTAATAGTATACAATGATACAAATCTATTATTCTGCCATTTCTTTGTATTCTTACTGTACACTAAGTATGAAATTATATACATTGAGAAAATAGCAGTGGGCAGATTTTTTCCCTTGAATTGCATTTTCAGTTGTACCAGCCTGACAAATAAAGACTAACAAATCTAAGTAACGACAACATATGGGACTGCAAGTGTCTAATTGGCTTCCAATGTAACTTAGGTTCAAAAAACAATACGAGTAACCCTTCCTTCTGCCTAGTTAGCTCCTAAGCTCAATTGAAAAGACTGCCCTATGTAAATAATGTAACATAAAAAGGAACTCCAAAGTCACCCAGTTCTACTAATGAAGTCCTGATTATAATTTGAGCTAGGAAATATGGCAGACAGTTTCTTCTGCAATGACAATTATGAAGTTGGAACCAAGAAAAACAACTTACACAGGTTCAACTGACACAAGACTGTCATCTCTCAGACAGCTGATAAAATTTATGCCATGACCTAATTTCTGCTACAGACAAGTTACGAAAATATCAAGAATAGAAGATGCATTACGTGATTTCTGTTCTTGGCTTCTTTTTTACCTGCTCTTTATTTGCCTGTTTTAGCTTTCAAGGAAGATGGACCTGAATGCAACCAGAAGAATAAAAACAACTCACATTGAATGTGTTAATGTGTCAACAATTTAATTAAATTCTCTAAGAAATAAACTTGCTGCACTCTTGAATTTCCCCCAGTAAGATTGTCCTATGAGAACAGTTTTAATTAAAGCAAGGTTGCATTCAAACAAGTTCTTAACCTGATCCTTCCAAATCTCCTCAGTACCTTCTAAGTTTCACTTTTTCCATATCATTCCTTCAACTCTTTACTGAAACCCCTTCCAGTACAACAGCATCTTTAAACTCAAGGCAACAAAACTATAGAGTTTTATTATTAGTCTCCCTAGAGCTGTTTTTGGAGGAAAAGATACCTCCCACACCTACTTAATATTCCCCTTGAAAATAAATACTAGGGTCTTATTTTCACTATTAGCTACCACATTCCACTGCTAGATCTTCTTCGTGTTATTCTCCACATACTACAAGTACTTTTTTGAGTAACTGCTTTGCATAGATACTTTAATAAATACCAAATAAGCATTATTTCCCCCAATTTTATATTGTAATTTTTCTACATAGAGCAATTACCTCCCTGCCCATCTGCAGAATCTCCACATAAGAAATCTCTTAACTGTGCAAAAAAGAAAAATAAAAATCCCAGTACCAAAATGGTCAGATACACCAAATATGATATTAAATGCTAAAGTATTGACCAACACTTACTTTGCCAGGCTTGTTTGCATCAAAGCTGTTTTCTTTAAATTTCTCCTGCAGGGTCTCAGCTAACCGGCAAAGCAAGGCACCATTATCCAATTTTTCCATGAAGGTTTCTGCTGTTATTTCTCTACCTGAACAGCAAACAGAAAAAGTTAACACACAGAAAGCAGGCAATAGTATAGACTGCGCTTGTGTAGAAAGAGAAATCAAAAGAAATCCGGACAATATTTTGAAATAAACAACTTTACAATAAAATGTAATTACATCCCCCCCGGAAGAGTGCATGCTGACCAGAGCAGATGAGAAGAGAATCATTTACCATCCTAGACTAAACTTCCAGAATCTTAACATAATTTCCAGTAAAAAATTTTTCCTATTTCTTGTTGGAGGTTTTTCATTTTCACATTTCTGCTGAAAAATTTGCCTTCACTTTGGACACTAGGTTGACAAGCAGATGCATTTTCCAGCCCTTTTAACTTCCACACATATCAGGAGAGCATCAAGGACTAATTCTTGTTCTTCCAATTACAACAGAACTTTTTCCCCCCCAGTATTTACATATACCATTTAGGGACAGAAATAACACTATTGACTCATTTTTTCATAGGTTGTTACACAGCAACAATGGTCTAATGTACCAAAAAAACCTGCAAAAATTAAAAAACTGAAGTGAGAGTGGTTCCTCATCCCATCCAGGTCCACTCCTGTTCCCATGAGATGTCAGGAAACTGAAAATATTAATCTGTTTAGAACACGTTCACCAAATTATTTTGCAAATAAATATAGGAAAAGTAAAAAAGTGAAGTAAAACTTTCCTGTATCTTTTTGCTAACACAGGGGGAAAACTAACATTCAAAAGTAACAAAACTGAAGTATATAAATTAGTACTGAAGTTCTTGCTGATACATTGTTATGATACTCAATGTAACAATACTGAAGATAGCAGCATTATAAAGCAGTATGATTTTAAAAATGCTATAGGAAAGGAGATGTCTTCAGGCCCTTGTCTGGAAACTTGGAGACACTTTAGCATCTTTTGGGCAAAACCCAAAATGTGACTCTTTCCAGTTTGGTGAGTTGAAACACCAAGATAAAGATTGTTGCTGCAAACCATTTCCAGATACAGCAGACTACTATTTTTCATTGAAGCCAAACATGTTTTTTCTAACACACTTCAGAAATATTTGTTTAACATGAAGATTTTCCCCTTTTTATTCCCTCTTAATTCTGTTCACCATGTAGCCCAATTTATAGCTCCTGTACACATAAATGACTTCTCCAGGCAAAAGAGCAGCACTGCAGACATGCAGGTAGCTTATGCATAACTGATAATATTTTTGCCATGTCTCCAGCTCAGAGGGAGCCAGGACTGAAACTATAATAGCCCAGAGCTAAAAGAAACTGGACAGCTCAGCATCTCAAAGGCCTTTGCCACCTTTCTGGCCTGCATATTTTCCCACTGGCCCCATCAGCAATTTTACAAAATGGTATAAAGCCACTAGAAAGCTAATAACTAAAATGTTACAGGAACTGCTTGAGCATTACATTTTATAATACACTCCTTCTCTTCTAAAAAAATTCTTTCTTTAAGAGACTAAAAATTTTTATTTTCATTTGCAACACATAATTTTTCACACAGGTAAAACAAAAAAAAAAAATCACATTCTACATATCTGTTCTGTCCTATGATTTATAGATGCAATGTTTCATAATAATAAAGTGTTACAAAACCCTTGAAATTTATTTAAAGATATTTCCCCTTTACAAAGATACAGAAAAATTCTTTTATCTTCTTCTGCTATTTAACAATATATTTATATATTTACATTATTTTAAGTGCTGAATTGCATTAGCAGTTTGGTCACTGCATATTGTACACTAAACTGGATTGAGTTCTATTCGCCTTTATGAAATCTGAAAGAATGAGTTTTGCATTGAACATCTGTGTCCAATGAAAAGTATATTAGGTGTCAGCTTTCAATTCACTGTATTTTATGGCTCCAAAAGGTGGCATTTCTTTACTAAAACAGACACTCTGACATATTTAACAGTAGAAACGTATCGATTCAAATAAGGGTAGTGTTCATAACTTGAGGAAAAAAACTGCCGCGTGTATTTGTATGGAAAAAACATTAAACTCCATTAAAAATGTACAACTCCCCCTATAATTACAAGAAAGCAGTTGCAGTGTTTTTATAGAATGGTAATAACATTAAGTATAATAAAAAAACAACACTGAAAGTATGAGAAGAAAAAGCAGGAATACGAAAACTTTCGGATACCTCTCAAGCACTGCCTACCCTCTCTTTTACCACAACTTGCTGATGGGACTATTTTGATTGTACTCTTCAGTCGGAACACAAAGCTAGTAGTTTACAGATGAAAATATTTCACTCAGGTGGATCTCTGAAACATCTACAATACTGAAACAACTACTTCTGACCCTCTCCATTCACATGGCATGTAAACCCAAGAAAACAAAATGTGATAAAAATGAAGAAAACCAAGGCCAATGACTTTATGCACATACAAAACTGCTTCTTTTCTGACAAGGCTACTCTGTTCCCTACAAAAGCTGACTGCAGGAGGAATAATTTTTAAAGCATTGAGACATTATTACTTCCTTGAAATGGGACATACAAACAAATCCAAAGGCACGTTGATAATAAAGAAAATTATAAAGCCACTCAACTAAGAAACTGTATCAGTGCCAGCAGAATCACCGAAGGTATCAGTACTGTGAATATCTTGATATTCAGACATTTTAAACCTGCATTTCCCACTGGCTTGGTCTGAACAAACTGACGTTGAACATATGTGTTCTGTTGCAGATTGCTCTTAGGCAGCAAGGTGAGCAGGAACACTAAGCTGACACAGACTTAAATCAGAATCTAAGAAAGACCATTTTCTTGCAGAAGACTCCCCATTCTCCAACTTCAAACTTTACACCTCCCTCAACAAACTTCTAAATACCTAGCCTGGTCTTCAACTTGATGCCTCTCCTAACATCCTCACCTCTCCGTTGCTTTTCTCCAAGCCTCCCTCACTTTTGCACCCAAGAAACTTTTATAGGCATCAAAAAATATTCAAGGTTTAAATGTCCAATTCCTCAGCATCTTCAATTTCCCAGCCCTTTAGCTTCTAAAACCATCTTCCCCAGCACTGAAACCTTGGAGCCCAGCACATGCCCAAGCCATAGTTGGTCTCACGTGCTAAATGAAGCAGTATGGAGTAAAAGACAGTATAACCCTGTGCAGCTTGTGAATGAACGCTGGGAATGGGGAAAAATATTAGAGGCCCACTGAATTGCCAAAGAGAAATCAGAGAAACCATCTCTCTATACCTGTCCTACAGGCTGGTGAGGAGGCGCAGCCCTCCCCACGTCAGCCATTTCGCCTTTGCAGAAACACCAGAGGAACCAAGACAATAATGGAGAGCGAAGCAGGCCACCAAACCTTTCAGATTGCCATTCTGCCTCTGCTGGAAGAGCTCTGTGGCCCTGCGGTGCTAATTCCCATGGGCAGCCTGCTCAAGGTGGAACAGAACTCCTCAGTGTCCACAAGAACATTCTGCTGAAGTATACACACAATACACCAGATTTGGAGTTTGTCAGCACTGAGAGCATTCCCACTTGCTCCATTGGCTCTCTGCCTCAGAGGAACAAGGCTAAGAGATGATCATGGCTTGCAGGACAGCCAGGTTAACATATCTCCTCAGCTTTGCTGCCACTCCTGACAGAGCCACCAAAGCTCAGCAAGTGTAGGAAACAAAACGTCCATGGCTACAATCCTCCTCTCCAGCAGCCAAACCACATGTCCCACTTTGCTAATGCTCTGATGTACAATATTGTATGAGTTAATCCTATCTGACACATGGATTTCATCTGCAATGTCCTTTTTCCATCCCCCAGAGTATAGACAGCTAAAATCTATTCAGCAATGGAGCTGTAATGACAAACTGTCCTGTCAGAAGCTCTGAGTTTCTCTGATATGGTTCTAAAAATAATTAGCAGAATACATACAAAAGTACTAGTGATTACTAAAAAATATCCCCACAACAATGTTCATCCTAAATTAAATATCCAGAGTCTCAGGATTAAAAATTCTTCCATGTTTTCTTCCATCTCTACCATGTATCTCAGTTTCCTAATTTACTAGTTGAATAAGGGTAAATTCTAGCTATGCCTAATTTCTATCTGATATCAAAGCCCTTCATTCATATTATAAAGTGCAATATCCCAATAACAGTTTCCTGTTTGTGATTTTGAGGCCACGTCAGACTATGCTGCTGCAAAACCACCACCCTTTCAACTTCCAGTAACACCGTATAGGACATAATTGTCTCTCCACAAAAACTGTCCTAAAACACCATCACTTGATCAAACTACCTCAAAAAGGTTCAGCCCTATTCTTGCCTAAAATACTACTTCTTTTTTCATCTATATTTCTTTGAAAAGATTATATGTCCTTATTGAGTCCTAGTACAAATGAATGACTAACATATATGAAATAAAACATGAACCAAAATGGCAAAAGTTAACTGAAATGCATACTAATTTTCTTTATAAATTGATAAATCTTACTGCATGAAAACTGCCACTGGAACACTTACAATGAAGCTACACAAGATGCAGAACAGAGCAAGTTAAGATATGGATGGAAATACA
Source organism: Origma solitaria (assembly GCA_013397895.1). Lineage (NCBI taxonomy): Eukaryota > Metazoa > Chordata > Aves > Passeriformes > Acanthizidae > Origma > Origma solitaria. The sequence continues at coordinate 808,349 of VZRL01003027.1, forward strand.
CACAACATCATCTGCTCTGTGCTACCTGCACATCCATGCATGTAAAAATCTACTGACAATTAATGCAAAATACGTTATTTCTTCCATGTAGAGGGGAAAAAAAACCCAAAACAAACCAAAAAAGTCTTCCATAGTCTTCTATCCTTTGGGATGCTGAAAAAGGCATGCTGTACATTCATTTCTGTCTTACTGTACAGCAGAGTGCTCACACAGCCCCTCTCTATTTAAAGTTTATCCAAATTATGCAGTAATTAAAGAGAATTTGAATTCTGAGTTAATATACTCTTATGAATAATAATTATTTTAATTCACACTTAATTTATTTTGAATGTGAATTTTAACTTAATTGAATATTGATTTGAATAACAATGTCTACATAGGAATTCAAAGCAGACTAACAAATCACTATAACTTCAATTCATCAGCACAAACTCTGAGAAAAGGAGAGCTTGGTGCAAGAAGGTGTGGGGGGGGACACATTAAGCAAATGAACTGTATATGCTGCTTAATTAAAGGAAGGTTGTGTCCATTTAGTTCTGCAGCACAGAATTTGGTGTCCATATGAAAAATCAGATATTTAATTACAGTTGGCATTTCGGAACCTCCTGCTGGTTGCTATTTTCTTGCTCAAAAAGTGACCTCATTCCTAAATTTATGGCTGGGAGAACTCTGTTACGCACTGCAAACAAGCTTCTGTTTGTTTTAGAGTGGATCACTAAAACTTCATTGTTTAAAACATTTAAACAATATATTGAATCCTTAATGGAATGTGCTGCTTCCAATTCAAAAAACAGTCACTTGGATTACTGTCTTGTGGTAACTAGAATGAAAAGTTTCTGAACTTTGGTCTGGTTTTGCATAGATAATTTTATATCCAAAACTCATTACTTTAAATAGAAGCACCACCCAAATACATCATTTAAAACACCTGCCTCTTTTGCAGCTGTGGATTCACAACTCAAAAATGGGTATTGTCTACCTGTAAAATACTGTGTTCTTGTGCTCTATTGACACTGAGCTTATTGACCACATCTCTCATAACATAAGTGATATTTCCCTTTTTTTGTCTTAAAGAAAGAGGAAATAGAGCAATATAGAATGTGTCCAGAGAGACATTGGATACACTCTATGATATCACTGAGATGGTTTAACTACAGCATTTGCCATGACAAGACACTGCCCATGTCTCACCAGAACCGACTTCCAGAATTATTGTTTTTCATTGAATAAATCCTCCAAAACTGTACACACCAAATCCAGAAGTGTTCATCCAAAACTTCCTCCAAAATAACATCAACTAAAGTTTCATGTAAACATAACTTCTGAAGTATTTTTCTTCTCTTTATTTAATGAGAGCAATTCCTGGCATGTCTCCCTTAGAATGACGTATTACGTAAGTCACGTATTTCTTTGGTTGTATCCTTTGGACTTACAGAGATCACCCAAAAGCGATTTTTCCCCTGAGTGTTCTCAGCAAACAATATACTATTTCCTGGCTCATGGTTTCTAAATTCCACCTTCTTGAATAATTTGTATATGGTATGAATGGTATTAATGGTATGGTATTAATGGTATTAATACAGATTATTAATGGTATTATTAATGGTATTAATACAGAAAACGCACACCAAAAAAAATGAATAAAAGGAAATTTGAAAGAAAACATGGAATGTATAATGTTCAGTTATGCTGCTCACAGAAACACTCTGAAGGCAAATTACTCAATAGCTTTTTGGACCTTACTGACATCTGCACTCTATGGAGGTAGCTACCCAATCACAGCCACCTTGATTTCCAAAACACAAAGAAATCCGAATTCCCAGCTAAGAGTGCAAGGAACTCCCACACCACCCAGTGCTCGCATTCCACCTCCCTGCGCCTTACCCAGCAGGTTTGTGAGCCACAGCGCCAGGTCCTCTTTCATGGGCAGCAGGTTGGCCTCGTGTCTGCTGGCGAGCCACTGACTGTACTGGTGCATGTCCGAGAGGCCAGGCCCGCGCGCCTTCGGGCTCACGGCAGTGCACATTGCTCAGCCACTCCTTGGACCTGCTCAGTTAGAGACAAAGGAAAGGAGAAAAAAAAAAAGAAAAAGAATTATAGCAAATAAAGTGCCACGTGCTTTGTTTTTGGAGTTGTAGAAGATAATCCCACCTGGAAGGTAATCCCCAACTCTGGAAGTGTTCAAGGCAAGGTTGGACAGGGCTTGGAGCAGCCTGGTCCAGTGGAAGGTGTCAGGTGTGGGAATGAGGTGTCTTTAAGGTCCCACCCAACCCAAACCATTCTATGGTTCAATAATACAACGGTGGTTATGATTCTGGGAAATCAGACAAACAGGTGTGGATCGAACACGCGGTTAAACATTAATGACTGAAGCTTTGTTTTGTTAACGGAATTTTTTTGCAAGTGATTACATCATACAGATAAATGTTAATTTCGTTTGTACTCATCAAGCTACATGTTGCCAACACAACAAAATATTCTGCAAGGAATTATTAAAATCAAATCAAAATAAACGTTTTACACAAAGCTAACAAAAATGGTGCCTGACCCAATACCCATCCAGATTAATTGGAGAGCTTCAGACATTTTTGGATCAGGCCCAGGAAAAACATGGGAACAACCAAATTATGCTCCTACAGCAAACTTATTACCAATTAATAAATGCTGTAGCCAAATGGAAACAGTCTATTCTACAGCTTCAAAACTATTGAAGAAAAATCTGCACCAAATACATTGACTGAAGAGCATTATTTCTTCAGAAAGCAGCAGAACTACTAGTGCTGGTCACTCACACTTGCCACTTCCCAATTACATGTCAGCTGGCTTCGACTCACGATAATCTGCAAACTCTTTCTGTCCTTGGCGTACCTTTCCTGTCAGGTAAGAGGTATTTGTGGCTTTAAAAACAACAGCAGAATAAAAGAACAATTTCTTATACTATCCATTATGGCCTGAATAACAATACTGAAAACAATTTATTTGTAAAAAAAAGTAATATATTTACTACAGGTTAAAAAAAAAAAAGAAAGCCTTTCCATAAAACTGTGCTGTAACTAACTTTTCCAAATGTATGAAATGCTACTTGGGATATTTTAATACTTGCATTGAAGTATTCCAGCATTTTTTAACCATACTCTGTGTAACTAAACTCCATGTTTGCAAGAAGATCTGCTTAAGCTCTTGTTGACAGTACCTCACCCCAAGTCCTGAAGTTTAGCTTGCCCTTGAGATAGGCATAGCTTGCACTACAAATATACTTCTTACTGAAACGAGACAATTTTTTTCAGTTGGGGAGAAGGAAAAATAGACATAAAAAAGATTTATTCTCTTGTATAAACACATATTTCTGAATTATGAGTAGATTTTACATTTTTCTAACAAAAAAAAATCCTTATGTATCAAAGTTCCTTTGAAAGAAGAGGAGTTTAAGGCAGACTAAAGCATATAACTTATGCACTGCTCTGTTCTGAGGCTGACTTTGTAAAACTGTCAGCTTGGATTTATGGCTTCCTGGTTAATTAAATTCAAATCATACCTGTTCATTTAGGGCAGGCTGCAAGGGAGGGGAGGGAGAAGACTTGGACTGTTAGCTCTGAAAAAAATCAATCTGGAATGTCACTCTCAAAATAGATTGATTCAGACTAGAAGCTACCAACAGCTAAGGAATGTCAATGACAGTATATTTAAAGTTTATCTAAGTCACTCAGAACCACACAAATTAGTCCTTCAAGTCACTGCTTCATTTTGGATAGAAACAGAGGCAAGACAGATAACTGACACCACTTGTCTTCAAAGATTATATAGGAAAAATCAAGTATCTGTCGTATATTTGCTTTCCAGAAAGAGCTTTCAAATAATTTTGACTGATTTCTGGAATCCATAACCTCCACCGATACAGTGAGAGCCAGAACTGAAATTAGTTTGCTCTCTTGAGTTACCTCTGAAATGACAGTGGTAAAACGCAATTTAAAAGAGTTCGTGTTCTGGAGCGTATGTATCTAAATATTTAGGAAACAAAATCCTGCAATTTGCTTCTCTTTACGTACAGATTGGAAAAACACAACAGAAAAAGCAGAACTACTTCAGTAAAGGAACCAGTTAGACACTCTACCTCTTCACTGGGAATAAAGAAATACTTTCACTGTTCATACATGCTCTGTGGAGGGGGTTAGACTGGATGACCCTTGGAGGTCCCTTCCAACCTAAATTTATTCTGTTATTTTATATTTCAAGGAGGCATAGAGCAATATTAATCACGGAACCCTAGGCAGGGTCTGCCTGGTTAGAAGGGTCACAATTGGCAAACGCGCTGAGCTGGGCTGTGTCAAGCAGAAAACACCAGAGGCAAACCCCTTTGCTTTCACCCCACTTCATCACCTCCAGGACCACGTAAACGCAGCGCCTCGTGGGAACCAGGGGCTAATTAATCACCAACATTAGGATATGCCTGACAGGCAGCCAGATACAGTCCAGGCTGCTGACACTGGTGGGGATGAAGTAATTCTGTGCACTCAAAGCTACATTTCTTTGAGGCAAGGGAAAACAGAGGGAAGGCTTCTTGGGCACCTACATGGAAGCAGCCTGGGTATCCCCAGCAGTCTGTGAAACCAACACTGCAGTCTGTTTGCACTTCAGGCCTGGTTCTCTGGAAATGCAGAGTAGAAAATTTGAGGAGTACAGATGTTACTTCAGTTTGTCTCCAAAATAAAGGTTGGCTTTAAATATATTTCATACTGACCTAGCTCAACAATCAGGTTGGGTAAAGTCCTCAAGAAACTTTTGAGACTCCTTGAGAGAAGTGGGAGAACAAAGATTTTGGAGGATGCAAGGGTGCTTCAGTTTCTTAGTAATTGTGGTGGTAAGAAGAAAACGGAGAAACAAGAAGAGCATTCTGAGTTTAAGGTAGGTTTTGTAAGACACATTCTCAGAATGTGAAACTGGAAAGATGACAAAAGCCAGACAGGTGACAAAAATCTCTAGAGGGTGAAAATTATTCAGGCATCTCTATACTGGGACTAGGTCTGCTTGAAATAGTAGCCCTGAATTCAACTGTATGCACTAATTTTTGAAGTGGGCATGCAAAGTGAGGACTGGGGAATGAGAAAGTCAATACTGATGAAGAACCTGAAGAATTACAGGTAAATCACATCCGATCCAACCTTACCTCTGTGTAAGTTTCCTTTAACTTCATTTCCAAAAAAAACCCCACATTTTTCACTTCCCCACTACTTTTCTGAAAACCTGCCCTACACTTCAGTAAAATACATCCCAGTTAGGATCAAAGCCACAAAATTCCTACCATGGATTTTTTAAATTAATTTTTAAAAAATTAAAACTCAGCTTCCAAGGAGCAGAGTATCTCCTGTCACAAACTCTACAAGCAATACTGGAGGTCAGTTAACAAACTGCAAGTTCAATCAGAATTACTGAACTTTGAAGCTCTGAATTATTCTTCATGCAAACACTGATCGCTACTGAACTTGTTAAGCTTAACTTGAGCCTTCACAATACTTCAGTACTGAAGGACCCAAGTTTCATTAAATTGTTCATTTACTTCATCAATTTTACTACCACATACATATTAGAACTTCATCACATTCTAGATCTATGAAGAAACCAAAATGAGATAGTTATGTGACAGTGACAGCAACTGAGTCCTGAGATCCTTCAAGACCCCTTGGAAGATTCTACCTGTGGTGAAGGCTGGGCCCTTGTTTCATCACTCAGATACCTTTAAATCTCTTCCTTTAAATGTCTTCAAATATTGTTTTAGTGAACTGGAGCAAAGTTTGTTGACAATTTATCAGTGAGGAATTTGGTCAGAGGAATGGGCTACCTTGCATCAGAGGTAGACAGCAGCTTTCAAGGATACATCACCACAGCTGAGGCAAGCCTCTGGCTCCAGCAACTATTTCATCCTTTCCTTTTGGCAGACAAAGTATGAATGAAGTAGCCAAAAAAATATTGGGTTTCCTAATCTCACTACTTTCTAACAGCAACATCAAATCATCATATGTACAGCTGTTCCAAACTAGCCAACACAAACATGTCAAATATTTTATAGAACGTTACACTTCTCTATAAACTGTTGAGGCTGACGTGATATGCAGAAGCATTTTCAAAACTTACCTCTAAATGCTTTAAAGAAACTGCTTCCCCCTACTATTCGGAATGCAGACGAGGAACAGTCTTTGACTACTTTTCATCCTGTTTTGTTACAGGTCATATTTATGCAGCGCAACCCTTTTTTCAACCTCTCTCAATGAGAGGATGACATCTCAAATTCTTAGACTTATTGTCTAGATGAAGAATTCAGTGTGGGATGGTTTACAGTACACCCAGCGACGTGTATCAGATTCAACAGACTGAAAGGTTCTATTTCTCTCTGCTTGCTCCTACTGAACAGTGAAGTTCTTATTTTGCTTTACAGTGGTGCATTTAGTTATCTGCGCATTGCAGTTCACTGCTTGTATTTTGGCAGCAGTGTAACCTTACACTATCTGATGATTGCTATCGGTGATCATCAGGTGAAAGCAATGAGAATCAAACAATTGATCTTCTGTATTTCTACTGGCTTTTGTTGGGGTTAACAGGTAGAAAAAAAGAATCGAGAATGATACTCTGTACTGAAAACACACAGAAGGCAAAGACTGTTTAATCTAGAAATAAAACTGGATGCACAATGAAGCACTCACAGTTGCAGATCCCTGGATTCAATTCCCTTTCCTATTCCAACCACCCTCCTTACCTGTAAAATTGTAATAATTTTCTTCAACCAAGTATAAAAAGGGAGGAAAAAGAATATTCTGTATAGGAAAAATGTATATATATAAAAGCTTGCCTGTATGCATAGATACACATACAAAGAAAATACGTGTGTTCCACCCTGCTAGCTATTCATATAAACCAGTAAGTTTTTACTCCGAATTACCCATCCAGTTCCAGCATGCATACATAAAAGCTTACACTGAGCTACTGCTGGCTATGCAGTGCTCTCTGTATCACGAGTTTCATTGTCACTTCAACCTGGCTCCCAATTACAACACGTGGATTAATTCTCCAACAAAAGGAGGCTTGAACCATTTCTTCCAACTTGCTCCTACATACAATCCTTCCAAGTCAGGAATGAAGAAGTCTTGCTGAGTCACTTGCTCTTTATGACTTGGCTTAAGAATTAGCATAGAAGTTAAGCATCCTGTGAAACAAGCTTTTTTTCCTTTGTATTCAGTTAGAACAGAATAAAAATAAGTTAAAAGTGGATATGGAGGGGAAAATACATCATAAAGCAAATGCAGAACTCCCTACAGTGATCAATCCTTGGTCCTACACGATGTCCCTTTGCACCATAACAGCTCGGCTGGGACCCTGTGCCCATTGGGCTCAGCCCACCCAAGGGCTATTTTCTAGCAGCAGTTCATGGACTGGCTCTGTGCAAACAGCAGCCAAAGCAGAGTTCTGCAGGACTGAGATCTGCACACATGCCAGCTCAGGGGCCTAGCTGCTCTACAGAGCTGGAGCACCTGGAACAGAAGGTGGCATAACTCTGCCTTGGTTCAAAGACTTTTTTCATAAAATCTCCATAGGATTAAATGGGCAGGCTTTAAGGTTGTGCAATGAGATCTGTCGTGATATGACTGAGGAATCACATTAGCCAGCAGTTGTAGAAGAAACCAAGCATCATACACACAACTGTGCAACAGCTTTACTGCCAGCGATAGCAGGAACAGACAGCAACTGAGACAAGAGCAGCAAGTTTTTCTCTGAAGGAGCTGGAACTTGAGCACTAGACTGTACATTGGCTTTGACAGAGGGGTATCAGCTATAAATGCAGACAATCTCCTGCTGTCTTAGAGAGAAGGTAATGCTATTGGAAAGCAGCCATCCTGGAAGGAGAGGAGACAGAGGATCAAAAGCCAGAACAGAGCTCATGAGTATCTGGCAAGGGTCTCTGCTGGATCTCCCCGCTAGTTCTAATCACCTCAAGCAGATGGAAAAGAACAGAACTTTTGAAAATTTACTAGAGTTTAAGTGGACTGTGCGAAGTATTCACTTACTGCAATAGCATGTTGGGTGCGGAAAAGGCTTAAGATTCAATGTTCATAAACAGATTAAGCTGCAGAACAAAATGCATAATTGTGCAAGTAGAAATGAACTGCCCACAATTTGGGACCCATATTGCAATCACCACTTGCACATCATCAAGTGCCAGTTTTATAGCACAACCATGGATAAATACATTCGCATTTTAAAACCTACTTCAGTTTTCCTGTCTCAGCGTTGACATATTTTTCAGATTTGGAGAGTATAACATCAGTTCACAGACTGAAGGCTGTTCTTGTTTTTCCACCCCCTCACCCATATACATATATATGTGTATACACACACATATATGCAGAAAGAAGGAAAAAAAGATATATGAATGCCTTCCTTTGAGAGCCACAAAAATAACTAAAAACTTCTGATTTTTTAATGTCAGGAAATTGTTCCCTATGGTGAGATCTGCTAGACAGTGGAATGACTTTCCCAAATGAAACTGTGAAAGCTCCCTTTCTTGAAATCCTAAAAATGGACTAAAAAAAGCAGTAGGGAAAAACACAGAGACTTGCCCTTCGCTGCTTGATGTTACTCAGTCAATCTTTATCACCTGCAATTTCCAGTTTACTACACAACAGTAATCACCCTAATTTTGCCCTTTTACATGCATAAAACCAAACACAATCACTTTTAAGGTCATTCTGCTACTACGTTGCATAGCTACTCTTCAAGAGCTATTTGCAGAGCTTTCCCTTCTGCAAGAAACAAGAGGTCATTTTTGTCTGCATCATCCTAAACACATGTACTTTTCACGTCATCTTCACTTCGCTCACTACTATGAACAAGCAGATAAAACATAAGCTGACAAATGCAGCAAGCATATCTTTATAAAGAAATTAAATTTTTCTAGTTATTTTATTATCCTTATAAACTACACCACAACCAATTTAGCCCAAGGTTTCTGGAGCTTTCCCAGATTAACTTGGGGCATACTCTACATTAGGAGCAGGGGGAGGGGCACTGAAGGGGAACCACCATCTGAAATTCATTAATCAATTAGAATTTTTCATGACTTACATCAAAATGCGATCTACACTGATAGAGTAAGTTTTAATCACAAGAAGCCTTTGTCCCTTACATTATGAATATACATTACAAACGTGTGCAGTACGTCGAGGGGAGGAGAGAGAACCTGGAACAACAGCTTACCGATACTTTAGACCTGTAAGGCCCTTGGTCTGAGGCCAGACCCAAACAAAGTTAACTGCACTTAAAAATCTGATCTAATAATTGGAAGCCTAGACATTTTCAGGCCTGTGCCTGGTGGAAACAATTTTATTGCCTTGATAATGTCTCCTTTACCAAAAGGAAAGCAGAAAGTCTTTCTCACATAGACAAAAATAATACTCTCAGAACATTCAATATATACTTGCTCAAAAAATTATAACTTCTGGAAACTGAGCCTGATTCCGAACACTGTCCAAAACCTTTGAAGTTGATTTCTCTTTGCTTGTCTCTTACTGTATGTTTTTCTACTTGTCTAAGCAAAATAACCATTAAAAATTAGTACAAAAGAAGTTTCAACCTCCACCAGTTAGAAAAAGAAATACATATGTAACTGACATAGCGCATCTCACAAGGAGCAGAAGTGTGTCTCTTGCTGCAAGCACACCACGCAGACAGTACCACAAGCTGACTCCCAATCATCAGCTTTGTTTTTAATTATGATGGTCCATTTCTAAATCCTGTCCTGAAACTAGTGTTAAGTTTAACTGAGAGGTGTAAAGTGGAGTTGAAGAAGTAGTATGGATAGCAAGTGTGCCAATTTAAATAAGACTGTGGGTAAAATAAATAAAGTGACCAAATAGTTAGTAGGCTAAAGTTAGTAACAGCTACAACTTGAGGATAGTACTGACTCTTCAGCACTTCATCACCTTCACATAGGTTTGACCACAGTTCCAACAAGGGTGGTATAATCCTGATCAGATAGCCTATGACACCATACAGGATGAATTTAGGAACGTCCTATTTAGAAATTTCCTAAAAAATCACAATCCACGTCACAAAACTGTTACACTTGGCACAGCATCTACTTCACAAGGAAACAAAAAAATACACAATTTAATGTACATGGAAAAGCAATAACGCTTCTTTCATTTTTCATTTCAAAGCAACCTCAGAAGCATGCTGGAACTGCACTGGGGAGCCTGCAATGCATCCGTGCTGCTGTCCCAAGAGCTGCGCGGGGACAGCGGGCTCAGACGACACCACTGCAGCAGGATGCACACAGCAATCCTAGACAGGGAAGACGGCAGCCTTCACTCCTCACACGTTAGCGAAGAAACAGAGCCTTCCTAAAAGCGAGACTCTGTCCTCAGAGATTTCAATCTAGAGCCTGAAGAGGAAAGCAGGAGCCCCGAGAGGGCGGCTTTTGGCACAGGAGGGGTCCCGTCGTGCTGCCCGCGGGGCGGCGAGCGGCGATCCGGAGCGCCAGGCGCAGCCGCCCGCAGCGCAGCGCAGCACAGCACAGCGGGGCTCGGCCGCGTCCCGCCCGCCGCTGCCGCAGCCTCGCAGGCGGACCTCGCATTCCCCGCGGGCGCTGCACACGCACAAACCCGCCCTCCTCCTCCTCCCGCACCGCCGGCACCCCGGGGCTGCGCAGGGAAGCCGCAAAGATAAGCCAGAGGTTGGGGCCAGGGGGTGAGCGCACGGTGATTAAGAGCCACCCCCCCGGCCCTTCTCGCCCGCCCCGCTCTCACCCGCGGCGGAGTCCGATGCGTTTGTCCTCCTCGGGGCCCCTCCGCAGCTAGGCTGAGCTAATGGCTTTGCCATGAGTGCTGGAAGCGCTGCTCCAGGTCTGCCCCTCGGGGGCAGGACCAAGCAAACCCGCCGCGGCCCCCGGCCCTCCGCGGGATGCCCAGGGCAGCTCGCCAGCAAGCCGCAGCCACGCGTGCATCTCCGCCACGCACCCACGCACGCTCTCATTCCGCCTCCGCGATGCTTTCAAACACCCGCGGTCAGACAGCGGGAGGAAAACAAAACCGCAGCACAAACCCACCGCCCCCGCAAGCAGACAGCAGCAGCCACCCCCGCGGTGCGGAGCGGTGCCCGGCCGAGCCCTGCCGCTCCCCCGACGGAGCCCGCGGCCGCCCCCGGACACGGCGGGAAGCGAACAAAAGCACCTACTCCGCAGCGAAGAGCCGCCGGGCAAAGATCACCTTCCCGCTTCGCTCCGGCCCCTTTCTCTTTAAAGTCAACAGCAGCCGGCGAGACACACGAAACGCCCTCAATTTAAAGGAGCCCGCGTGGCGAGCTCCGCTGTAAGGCCGGCGGCGAGTCCCGCTGGGGCGGGCAGGGTCCCTCCTTGGCCGGGGGGGACAGGCACAGCTCCCACCTTGGCCGGGAAGGGCAGCAAGGTAGACAGGGCTCCCACCTTGGCCGGGGAGGAAAAGCAAAACCTCCAACCTGGGCTGGGAGGGGGAAAGGCAG
>VZRL01003027.1:823438-839954 GCA_013397895.1 Origma solitaria
AAAAAAATCAGTCAAATATAATGGATACAATTAAATTAATGACTGGCAACCCAATCCTGTATCAACTCCTGAAGCACAAATATTAAACAGGACATACTTGGTCAACTAAGAGAAAAGAGTTGGGAGAGAGCAACTGAGTTGAGTAGCAGAAATTCTGTGTAAAGTGTATATTGAGTAGAGAATACCATACCTGCTGATTTTCTTGCTTTTTGCCATTAATGGAGCTATATAATTAAATTATTTAACTGAAAATTAAATATGTCTGGAATGCAGAAATAGATTTATTTGTTCTTTCTTTCAGTACATGCCACAGAAGTTGAAACTCAAAAGAGTCAGAGGTGACTAAAAATTGCTGGTACTTGAGTCAGTTTGTTAGACTGTGAGCAGCCACAATGAGTGCAGAACGTGTTTCATAAATCACCCAGTATTGTCCCAATATTATAGTACTTTGCCAAAAATTTCCATGTCTTCCTTGACTTTTAATAAAAGCAGAGTAGTCAACAGCCGTGTGGGCCTGAGATCAATAAATAAAACCTTATGGAACTCACTGAAATATATTGCACTAACTGGTGTCAGATACACCTTATTTTACTTTTTTTTTCCTAAAACTGTTGGATTATAATGTAAAAATCCCAGTTAAAATGTGTCCTTTGTATGGCAATTTTAAGAATAGTGGAAAAAATGAAATGGGTAGAATTTGAAATTATTTCAGTTATGCATCATTTTCTATTTTCGTTACGATGAAAATAAGACAAACTGTAAGTTAATTCCAACCTCTTATAGTTCAGTTCAACACACATGACTTCATGGTCAGCTGAGCTTTTATCAAACCTGCAGTGGAATACTCATGTCAACGCTCTATTAATAAACTTCAAACAATTCCTTTACCATAAAAGTAGTATGTTTTGTCTGTCCATCTTGTAAACTTACTGTGCAAGAAGTGTACTTTCTATCTGAATAATTATAGATAACTAAAAATAATTAGAATTTTCATGAAACTTTGGTTTTAATCTTAAATATGAAAGTGAGTGCTGCAATCTAAGAGGAGCCAATTTTCATCATTGCAAGTCCAAATACAAGTTAACTGTTTTCTCTGCATTGTATTTACTAAAACATACCTACTTCTAATTTTTTTGGAGTAATCTTCATTGGTGCCAAGGAAAACACCTGGATGAAAATGGACCTAAAAATATAGATTTCTATTGCCCCGGAGATGCTTGGATTAGATATATATGCTTGGAGCATATATAGACTGCTCAGAAGATCCAGGTCTATAGCATGTGCACCAGAGGGACAAACATTATAGAATGAGTGCTCACAATTCTGATTTATATAGAATGCTGTTTTTTGGCTGAATCCATGGACACAGAACATGCAGTTGACATGCCGAGGAAACTACTGCTACACAATGGTTACCAGGCCCAAGTCTATGTTCTATTTGACAAAGTACAATAATCTGTCTTTAAATAAAAAGTGCCTTAAACAGAAATTAAGCAGATAGTTATTATTAATGTCTTCCTAAATATGAGGACCTCAGTTACTACATTGATAAAGATTATTTAAATCCCTATGTATATTGGATATGCCTCACAACACCTTCCTTCCTTCTTGGAGAGAAATCAAGGAAATCCTCACATACAGAACTCAAAAGTTTTCTCACTATAGCTCATACTATGTTGTCTTCTTCACAAGACAATATAACAATTGAAAGTGACTGAGACATACAGCAACTTAATTTAATTCAGATATCTGTCAACCTAGATGAAATGTAAATGATTATCTGTGTTCCTGTTCCTTAGACTTTACAGGAGACCTAGATTTTGTGGTTGGTCTCTACTTGGGTGGACCAATCATTAAAATAGGATGCTGTCTGAGGTCACATAGAAGTGCCAGATTTTAACTGCTGACAGCACAAGAAGAGCAGCGAGAAAAAGAGGAACTAAATAGCTGCCACAGCTACATTGTCTTCTTGTAAGTGTTTTGGAATAATTTTATCAGCTTCTTCTTTTATAGTAGCTGAATCAAAATACATAAACTAATTTTCATAGGGATTAACAGATGAATGCTGTGCTTCAGGAGGCAATTTACAAAGAGTTCTGATGCACAACATTGCAATTTCTTGAAAACAGCAGATTTTCCATACCAAGAATACCAGAAGATCAATTAGTTTTTCAAGAATTCAAAAATTATTTTCAACAGAAAATGTTCTAACAGAGTAATAACTCCTGTCCTCCTGCCTCCCCCTTGGCTGGTCAAATTCCTGCCTTCCCTCTTTTTCATTTTGCTTTCAGTGTCTTCCTTCTCTTGACACATATCTAGGTTTCCCTTAAATCATTAAGATCCATTGCTTCAATTTTCCTTCCCTTTAACTCATCCCCTTTGTTATTGGGTTTTGTATGAAAATAGTTTGTCGACTTTTGTTTATAGTAAACCAGGGCCCAATTCTATCCCTTACAGTGAAACTCCCATTAATAAAATCAGATGAGGCTTTTTTTTTGAGTGTAGTTCATAAGAACAAAATTATCAGCAGTTATTCCAAATCTGAGAGAACTGCAGATAACTGCAGACATTGCTTTAAATCTCTTCTTACAGCGAAGTACATGGACTCAATTCAAAGTCTTCCTAGCTTCATCATAACCACACCGATATTTCCTCACACCCCTTCAGTCTATACTTGTCAGAGACACAATCGTAACAATTTAGTGAGTGGGGAGAAATGTATTTCAATGGGAGAGGTAGTGATCTGATACCTCTAGATGAGAATGCTAAGCTCAATCTCAAAGCAAGTACATGGCATAAAGAGGTATTTTATGCGAGACAAATGTATCTTTCCTCCCTACTGACTGCCTAATGAAAACACAGCAATTTCATCAAACTACACTAGCCTAGTCACTACTTCTGCAGTCCAATTTAGGATCCTGGTTCCATATCAAAGCCCCGTAAATCAGAAGGTACTTTGGCTATCTCACAAGTTCAGTTCTATTTTTCTCACGTTGCTCTGTCTGTTAAGCAAAAAATTCTACCCTCTTCAAAGTGATGCACACTCATAAAATGCGTAATTTGTAATAAACCTGCTTTCATAACAAGGAAATTACAATTCATTGCCTGGCTAGCAATGTAAAGGAAGAGAGACAGGATGGTCCTTAGTGGTGAAAATTAGGTGCACACTTATGGTTCTGCAAGGGTGATTTTCTTCCCACACTGCCTTCACTGTTCTCCCAACCTTTTTCCTGGTGCTTCTGACACAGCTGCTTAGCATTTATCCCTTAACCCTTTACTTTCTCCATCGACACTCCAAATTAAGATTCCTCAGATGCTATTGTTGAGATACTCCCTCTATTGCTATTTTTCACCAGGACTTTTTTCCCAACTCTCAATTCAAACAGCCAGTCTTATACCTTAAGGAGTGCTTCAAGTGCAGCATTCCTTTTCATTCTTCTATTACAGTGTCATCATCAAAGCATTCCTAATGGAAAGAACACCATTCCCTCTGCACAGAACTACACTGCCAAATGAAACAAGGTGAATGCCAGCTCATTTAATAAGTTATTCCTGTCTTGTGGGGTTGGGAGATTTGGTTACTTTTCCCAGCTCTGCAAATGTATCTGTTCTGTGAGTTTTGCTAAATCACTTTTTATTTCAGTTTTCCCATCTGTAAAATAGACATTCATAAAAACATAATCTCATAAAGTTGTCTGATGCAAGTGGACACCAAGAATCACATAAAGATGGGCTTGATTTATCAAGTCAATTTATAGAAGTGTCCTGCACATATTTCCCTCCTGTCTTTACTTCTTCCTTATCCTGCATGCCATGTATCTGGTAAAATGCTACTAGAGAAGAGAAATAAGGTGGTTTGGGAATAATCTTGGCTCTGGTTATCATTTATTGTCATACCAAAACAAGAAATCTCTGTGTGATCTTGGGAAAGTTTTTCAATCTTCCAGATGTTTCAGAATTCCAATCTAAATATGATTATCGAGTATATCTCATGAGGATGGTGAGGCAAGGGACACCTATTAAACATTTTGATTGTCACAGACTGAAGATTCAACAAATTACAAATACTATTTTTTAGGGTATTACCTATTTCACGAGCATTAATCTTGTTGTGAAGAGGTTGATCAATTGCAGAATCATCTCTGTGACATTACACTTCATGTAAGGACACATTTCCTTCAGGAGAAAATTCCCAGTTCACAGTGTTACAGTCCGAAACACGGTAAGGAAATACCTAATTGCTGACAGAAGACTAGTGTTTACATATTTAGTATGTTACTTCAGCACCTGCAATCCACCTGACCCAAGCTCATCCTTTTCCACTTTCTCTTTTCCTTCATTGGGAATGATTCTTTATTCTGTTAACCACATCAATGTCAAAATAAGGAGTTGGTTTTGTGCAACAGTGTACACATTTAGTTTTCCTCTTGGGAGTGCCTGACACATCTTTGTTTATGCCACAACCAATGCTTTGGACATATTTTCCTAATTGAGGTTGGCCAAAACTGCTCTGCTTTCCTGCTGCCTGTCACAGGCTGAATTACAGGCAAAGGTGGCACTGCTTACCCAGCTCCCCACTGCTTACCCAGCTCCCCACATTAATGGTACGTGTTGCTGAGGGGCGTTGGGTAAATTTTACTGAGATCAAATTGCAGAACAAATTCAGAACCAGATGCCCAAAACCAATAATGAGGAGAGAAAGCTAGAGATAGAAAACTAGGTTTTTAACCCTGTGAACATTATAGCCATGCATACAAACAAGAGCCATGTCAGAATTCCAGTATTAAAACTTAATCTGTGTGATCTTTGAATTTAGTGTATTTCTATTTCTTCATCTGCCACAAGCCCAGGCAAAGAGCCCACAAAATAATTAAATCAAGAAATAATTCAACAAATGTGAAAAAACACTTGTGCAAAATATTGTAGGTCCGGCAAGTGAGAAGAATTAGGAAGAAAGTAGACCAAGCTAGTAATACTAAATAATCAGAATGCTTATCTGAATGATATGAGAGCATGAGATGATAGTCATTCCATGTGGAATTTGCTACCCAATACTCTACTTTGAATCTCTTGCCCTCAGGAGTCGTTCAACAAAACAAACAAACAAAAACCACCACAAAAAAAAAAAAAAAGGGGGGGGGAAATACAGTAATCTCAAATACTTCAGCCTTCCTGGACATAGATAAAAATTATAATATTCTTAGGCTAACTTTAATTTTTATTACTCCAATAAATAATAAAGACTAGATCGTTAATATAATAATAAATAGGTAGCCTAAGTAGAATAGATAAGGATGTTTTATACCCTGTGAAGAGCCTGAGTTCACTGTCTGCTTCTCCATGAGATGCTATCAAAGGCAAACCAAAAGAAATGCTGTGAGAGACTGTAACATTAATAGTTAATTACTCAAAAAAATCAGCCATTTTCAAAAGCAAGAGGTGCTTTTGTGGATGGTGCCCAAAATAATCGCCCAGGGGCAGAGGGGGAGCACAAGCTGGGGGCTACAAGCTATGTTTTGTGCCAAGTAAGAGAAGAGGCTGGTCAGAAGCAGATCCTTCAAGGTGGGATAGTGCTTTTTATCTGCCAAGGTCCTCCCTTACATAATTGGCTCATGTGTGGCTCACTTTCACCAAGAGACCTGAAAATTGCAATAAAGAAATCTCCTTTCTTGATCAAGGGGTGGTGACTATGTATCTTTCTCCTCTTGTACTTTCTTTTTCTTTATACTTTTTCCTGAAGGGTTATCTTTACATTGCCCTATTACAATAGATATTGATAAAATACAGCTACATACCAAAGACCCAAACCTTATGGATTAAACTTGTGTTTATGTCCATTAATATAATAACTGGAGAGATGCTTGGAACAGGACTGAAGTCACTGCTTACAATTTCTTAATGTAAACCACATGTAAAATAAAACTTTAAAAATGAAGAAAGATCCATATTGTTATTTTGGACCAATGTCTTTGTCACTATGTCCCAACTAGTAAATTCAAGTTACCTGAGACAGTGATACATTGGCTATAGTAGCAAGTCAGGCAGAAGGCATCTATTCACAGAGCAAATTACCTAGAACCAAGAATTTTTGTGTAACTTGAACCTTATATGTTTGGTATGAAGCCTAAATACACACATTGCAAAGCTTTTTCATGGGAGTGATTTCAAAAACTGCAAGACTTGGAAAGCAGGAAGAACAAAATGCTATTAGAAATCCAGAAAAATAAACAAAACACCCTGAATATATTGTGAGAATAAGGAGAAACAAACATTTTCTGTTCTGGATACCAGACCATTCTAAGCCTACTCTCTGAGGAACCACTGCATCCTAGCAGACAATCTCTACATTTCCAGTTCCACATCTTCTGTTGTTCTTTACACACCAGCAAGAGAAATGGTAATTTCAAACCAGGACATGTATCTCAATTTTGTCAAGAGGATAGGGAGTGACAAGACCCTTTCTTCTTTCCCAAGTCCTATGAATAGATCAAGTCAGGGAAGAGCAGTTCAAACCAGTGATCATCAATTCAAACTACTATGGGAAGGTTCAAAATATTTCAATGGAAAGCTGGAAAGTAACTTATATGAAGCCAAAGTTCCGAAATAAATTCTCTGCTTAGAGTAAAAATGCATTGAGGTAAAAGAAACATTCATTTCCCAGCATTATTAAAGAACTAGAATGCTTTAGAAATTTTATATAAACAAATTTTTCCTTTTTAAATCTTTGAATAATTCAATTTTAAAATGTTCATGTAATAGTTAAGTAAAAAATATTAAATAAACCATACTGATTTTATCTAGACTAACATTTTAATTTAGCCCAAATAACTTTATTTCATAACTTAATTCAGTAGAAAATTCTAAGCTCTCATTTGTAGTGAAATCACTGACAGCAAAGACCACCAAAGAAAACAGAACCAAATTTCATTCTGAGATTAAAAAATTACTCAGATCACTCCCATGGAAATGCTCTGACTATTTCCTTGGATAAATCATTTCTATACTACAGTTCACAGTGCCTATCTGCTGCAGTATTTAGGTGAGTTACACCCAGATTACAAACTGTCGAGTTTCACATATAAATCCTGGCTGCTGCCAGATGCACAGGATGCTTTCACTACATGAATGAGGATCTCTAACTTGGACACAATCATCTCTGCTAATACAGAAATTTTCAAGAGCTCTCAAGGCCCTCAGGCATCTGGTTCCCATTGACTTGCTATTGTGGCAAGGTGCCTAACTCCCTGAGGTGGTTTAGAACAGTCAATCATCGGCAAGTTTTGTCTGGAAGATTTGATCCATATTGTTCCTTTTCTGAGAACTGTTAGATCCAAGGCTTTCTACAAAAAACAAGGGAACCAGTTCCAGCCCCCAAGGCTTGTAAGTTGTCACTTAACAGAGCTCCACGCTCTTTCAAATGCTGATGAGCATCAGCATTTCACAGAGAGAAAAATAGACACAAACAATATTTCTTCATTGTTTCATGAGTGTAATTTTCTCCATGCAGAATATAAAACTCAAATACATTTCTGAGAGAGTAATTATTCCTTGATGAAGTTTCAAACATATTTTTCTCAAAATACAAAAAAATTGCATTTCAGCTATTGCAATACCAAGAAATATGAGGATACTTTCAACAGTGGTTTCAACTAAGAGGAGTGGTTTTGCTCTTTTCATTAGAACAAATGGAATTAATATGAATTTTATTATTTCCAGGTTTAATACTGAGCTACTGCTACTAAAAAAAAAACCAAAAAAAAAAGGCTTTACTAAATCAGAGCATTCTTTTAGACTTTTTCTTTCATTCTAGGCATTAATCTTCACCCATCACCATGATCCCACCCACAGGTACAAACCGCCCAACAATTTTCTTCTGCTGCCTTTTAGGTTTATGCAAATATCCTATGTGCCAGAATCTCATCTCTGCTGCCCTTTTAGGGCCAGCTATGAACTAATATATTGTACTACATACGTTACCTATATTGTCATGCTTTTTGGATACACACAAGAGCTCCAATCTTTGCCATTACACAAACCCTTAAGTGCACTGGATTAGGAATCAAGTCAGACAACCAAAATAATATGCAATTGACATGAAATTCACAAACCTAATTGCTATAGAAAGCAACATCGAAATATCTTGGGCCTTTTCACTAATTAAATACCTCCATTTTCTGTAAAAAGTGGAATAAAACTTCTCAAAGAACACCATTAAGTTAAAAACTCCAGAGTCTGGAGAAAAATTTTAACTGCTAGAGGCATTTTGAGACAGGTACACAACACACTATTAGCAAGCAGCTCTCAACAGAAACAAAAATTGGTTTACTGTACTATTGATCCTATAAGGAGCTGTTTGAGTTTTAATTATCTGCTTTCAGAGGATGCTATGAGTGTAGATAATAGAATCCAGTATTCCCTTATACGTGTTTAGATAAATAAACCAACAAGCAAAAAACCCTTACAATTTTCTTAAATAGGAAGAAAAAAATCCCTTTGTTACATCCCTTTGCATTAATATTTGCTCGATTCAGGCATTTATATGATTTTTTTTTTTTTAAATGGGATGTTCTTCTTGATATACTAGGATGGAGAAAAGCAAAATCTTTTAACCTTAATGAGATTCACATATAAGCTCCCCTTCCCTTCAAGAATGATTCTTACCATCCCACTCTCCCACATTTGCTTCACAGTGAAAAGGATGTTAAAATGGAAAATCAGATTCCTTTGTAAATATTAACCAATGAGCTTCTTAGCAAAGACTGAAAAAAAATTATGTATACATTCTGTGGTTTCCATTTCCTTGGTTTTATTGTTTTTATGTAAATTCTCCCAGGACATTTCAGGTTATATGTCTGGAAGCCCCAGCCATTCAGCAGAGTAAAGGTTGAGAGAATAATGAGAAATGTGCTGGAAAAATTCACATAAAAGCTTTGGAGACATGAAAATGGAAACAACAGATACATAAAAGCCTTATCACTCAAAAAAAGAAAGGTCTATCCAGCATGTGCGTATGTGTGTTTTAATGTAGGTCTCTCTGAATACACAGACATGTATTATTTGCAAAGACACTGTATAGAGCTGCAAAGGAGCGATATCTGACAATTTTGAGATGTTTTCAGGATATAAAGGCAATGGAAGTGAATAATCCGAACTACTTCTCTTATTAGAGCCCAGACATACATATAAATAGTTCTAACATAGTTGTCCTGCACAGAGTTTCATATATCTTTTTATATAAATGAAAAATGTAACCAAATCCAACGTGAAATTGTGTTTATGAGATCTCCCTGAACTCTTGTGAATGACAGCAATTTAAGTGTCATGGAAATACGCAGAATCTAGAAGTAGGAAAGAATTTTTAGTTGTTATTCGTACACTTTTTTTTTTTTCCAATACTCTTACAGACACTTTGCTGTTCAATACTAAACCTGTGATGCTAGACTAAGGTTAGCCCAAGTATGCTTCACTTCATGCAAGTACTAAAGTATTCCAGATCAAAATTCCAAACCTTTCACCATTGCCAGCCTTTATGGCTCGAGTTTCATGGAATAATATTTTCAGAGGATTATGGTAAGATGATTTCTAAAACAGACAGCTCTTTAAGGCAGTTCTTAACAGGTACCCAAGAAAAGGAGGATGGGTTCAAGCTGGAAGAAGTGTTCAGAACGATGTGTTTGTACACCTGATACTATAAGAAAAGTACTTACCATGAGTAGATAAGAGTTTTCTTGGCTTAAAAGAAGACCAGAAAAGGTCTGTAGGCAAACACTATCAACAGTACATGCTGTGATCTATGGAGTGCACCCACAACAGGCAGCAAATTCAATCTCTCTAAAGGATCAGACAAATGCAAGCGACCCAAGCACACAGATTAATACTTTACCATTCATCAGCTGAGCAACATTAAGCATGCTTTTATCTCACAGCAAATATAAGCTAAGAGCTCATTAACTCAATCAACCTCAGGCAAAACTAGTTGTAGCTAAACACACATAACAACTGCAACTGTTTTTTGGAGTGCACACATGATCATTTAACAAGGCTCATCTGGTGCAAGGGAGCATTGGTGTCTGTACTAACTTCACTTCTAATTGATTATTCACATAGAAAAAGGTGACTCCATTTGCCACCCAATTCACTTATGTTTATGTCTGTGATGCTGTAGAGCTATACCCTAGGTTAGCAGTTTTGCTAGCATAGTCCTGACTCATAGTATCAAAATTAGAAATAGGGCTAGGCTGCAAAGTCTGCCTTTTTAACATAATTTTCCTAAAAATTCAGTTTTGCTATAGCCAGACATAGGTGAAATTCCTAATCAAGAGTGGGTGTTAGGTTATCTCAGTGACATGTTAAATGCATCATTCTTTCAACACATTGCTTTTCAATCAATTTTTACTCTGTGCATTGCAAAACTAATGCCTGGCCATTGACACCAGTTACTAAAATCATAGCCTAAATTCATCACAAATGGCCATTGCTGCTAACACACTGATACACTACAAGCAGGACTTACAAAGTTCCAGAGGAAATCCCCCTGATGACAGATGTGCTTTTTGTACAGTCTGAGGCTCCTGCTGATGTACAAATCAGTAGGTTCAACACCTTTATTATGCAATTTGATCTGTTCTCATACCAAAAGCCCACCACAGCCTTGTTCTTCTTTGAGTTAATGAGAGATTACATTGACACACAAAAAAATGAAGCTAAGAACCTCACCAGGACATACGGAAGGGGTGACATAGTCTGCCAGGTAGTGGCTTGACTAATAACCTCAGTTTTCTACAGAGAGAGTTGCAGAAATAGAAAGAAATTCTACAAGTTCAGAATCTTCACTAAATGTAAGATAACAAGCATGGCAAACTTGTGCCTAACACAAAATTTGAGGCAGCTAAACAAACCTCCTTACAGACAAAAAGTATTAGTGCCAGAAATACAGAAGCTGATCATACATCTCTCTCAATGTATTAATTTTTGTAATTTACAAAAACACCTCCTATCTAAGAAAAGACCATTTTGGAGTTTTATGATGCCAGTTAAAATGAGTAAACAATGTCCTAAATTTCTATTCAGGAGAAATAATATAACCAATATGACTTCTGAGAGGAAGGAAAATATAACAATGAAATCCAGACTTCTGGCTACTTGGACCAATTTTGCTTCAAAACTGATATTTCCTGCCAGGGTGAATTTTACTGGCTCCACAACCAGAGTGAAGAAACTCACTAGTTCCATAAAACTTCATATGAATCTTTTACTTGACTTCTCAGCTCAGATAAAACAGCACAGTAATTCATATAAAATGCAAGGCTTGTGAAACTGTTTTGCAGTGCTTCACTGAAAAGTGGGCTTGTTTTCAGGGAGCTGTGAAAATGACTTCCCAGATTTTTGTATCTAACAGACACTTCTCTTACTTCCTCAACAACTTTCTTTGCCATGTGCCTTATCAATCAAAAGCTGCAATGGAGGAACATTTACTCAGCTTAACACAGCCGCAGAAGAATACCCTCAAAACTCTTCTTATTTTAATGCTCATTTTAGAGATTAAATAAGAAAAAATAAAAAGCAGACTTCATTGGGGAAAAAGACAAACAAAAACCAACAAAACAGACGCAAAACTTACAACACAAGAAACACTGGACATGCCTGTTCATGCTATCACAGCTACTTAGAAGCACACAGCAGACATCTTAAACAATCCAATGTGTTGTGATTGTAACTCTGTGCTCTAGCCTACCATTTAAAATATGCCCTGTTCTCTCTTCTGTTTTGTTCTTTGATTTCAAATAAGACAAAACAAAGAGTTTATTTTTTCAGACTTTGTAATGAAGTGATAATTCTTTTGCATGCTTTAAGGTGTCATTGTGGTTTTTACTTCTTGTCAGGTAAAAAAAGAGAGACTGCACAGTTTACATAACATGAAATACACACCCAAATACACCCTAAATAGCATGAGAGACTACTATAAGCATCATTAATAGAGGAAGCAGGTTGATATTGAACAACCAAAGACCTATGTGAGGGCCAGAGGCAAACTTTTGGTTTCTTTTTTAAAAAGTAACCAAGTTAAGCATACAGTGCTATTTGAAAACCCACTCACCATTCTATATCTAAGACTAGTCATAGAAAAGAGAGTACTAGATCTTAAAAGTCGTATGCAAATAATTCACCTGCAAGAAGGAAACCACATTTTTCAATTTCATTGGATTGCTCCATGGTGCCAGCACCAGCAGGTAAATCAAATGATAAATAGATTCCACTCTTGCAGTGGAAGATCCTAAAATGCATTCTGAGAATGATCAGTGTTGGGGAGGATGAAATAGGAAAGCCTTATAAATATTATTACCTGGCAAAAGATGCTGAGAATATGGAAACTATAAGCGAGACTGAAATGAAGACAAGCTTTGAGATACCAAACTCCAGTTACTAAATAACTGGAAAACAATGGTACGGCCACTGAAGGCAATCCCCTTTTGATTAAACAATCCCCTCTGCTTGCAGACAGGTCCAAGGGTCAGAGCAGACCCTGCCAACTTGGCAGAGGGTCCAAAAAGCAGTTTTTAGGGTTTAAAATACAATGTCATATGGTAATGAAATGACTCTCATAGGCTGTATGTAAATGTTGTAGGATTTGTAGCTTGTTCCAGATTGGTTAATGAAAATTAGAATATTCAGCACAGAAGATGATTTATTGTCTTGTAAATGGCAACCACGGGATTCTGTATTCTGTATTCTGTTCTGTATTCTATTCTGTATTCTATACTTCTCTTCTCTCTCTCTCCCCTCTCTGCCCTGCTCTGAGCTGTGTCTGGCAGCTCCCAGCAGCTCCCCTACACCCACGCCCTTTCACAATAAACCTCATGCTCTAAGACCAAACTCCAGAGATCTCTCGTCTCCATCCCGACTGTCTGAAACAACCGACCCAAACACCACAGAGGCAAATCCTACAGATCAGGTTCTCAAATAATAACACAAACTTCAGAGAAGAAAAGGAGTTCCTTTAATGATGAGTGTAGAAAGAGAATTATGGTTTTCATGGGCTATTGTTGTGTAACAGGATCATAACAGTCACACTGACACCTTGTTTCTTTTGTTTGTTCCTTGAAATAATTTTCCAATGCATTCTAATGCAAAAGTCTGCTGCTTCTTCATATTAGGCCACATTTTTCATTATATGCATCCCCATCATGACTGAAGACTCCAAATGCAGCTGCTGCAATACCTAGAAATACATAAATGTCTTTTGCATGAACCATTTTATTACAGAGATCTCAACCTGTGCCCTTTTGATGAAAAATGCTGATGTTTAGAATATTCACGTTAAGCTGAAAAAACCCAATGCTGAAATATTCAGTTTTTCGTAAAACAGAAATTTAATTTTTCAATCAGCTCTACAGAGACCCACTAGAACACACAGACCATCTCCTTTCACATACAAGAGTATTCCAGGTAACAATGTTTTATCCAGACTACTTAGATTTCCACAACCTGTTTTTGTTAGTTTCCTGCTGCTACAAATGTGATTATTTAAGTTCTTTCAACTGAAATATACAGAGACATTCGCAGGACATAAAACCATATGCTTTATCCAACAAAGAAAATGAACCCTACTGTGAAAGATTTCTCATGAAAAGTTGTCTGATGTAAAGGGAAATACCTGTTTTCTTCTTTATGACATGGAGCATACCCACCTCCAAAAACATCCCTACCAAATTAAAACATGGAATTCACTAAAACTGTTTCCTTCCTCTGTGCCACAACCCTTCATTCAAGACATGCTGTATTAAACCTGAGAGACCTATATACTTTATATTACATATACTATATACTTTATATTTTATATAAATATAAACTTTATATTTTATATATATACTATTTTATATATATACTATATACTTTATATTACATGCTACATTTATAATGTTTAATTATGTTCTAACCACTCTAAGTCTCTGTCACTTTTTCATCTAAAAAAAAACTAACACCCCAAAGTGCTGCACGCAACTGTATGTAACTGCAAAGTTTGCATGTTCCATCGTTTATTATTTTATAATATGCATTGAAATATACAGGTAAAGCAGATGATAGGTAAGCAGGAATTTATTAATTACAACAGCAATTCCATTGTTAACAGTGCAACAAATCTCTAGCCATCTGTAGCGAAATTTATGTTTAATAGCGAACAGAAAGCATAAAAGAGATTTTTCAGGGAAAACCATCCATTTTAGAATGATACCTTAAAATACATTATATTCATAGACATTGAGGGGTTGTTCAAGCTCTTTCAATCACAAACAAGGGCCACAGAGTTTCACTCCAATGCCTGTATTTAGCCCTTAACCTACAGGTGACCAAAAGCATCAAGCCTACAGCTTCATGGGTTTTTTAATAGATGACTGAAATAAGATCTCTGGACATGGGACATGGTCTCAGCACACTTCTAGTGAGAAACAGAATTCTAATGGTTCATTGGCTCTGGCCACACATTCAGTTTTCCTTAGTGGAAAATAAAGCAGTTGAAACAAGTTGTTGGCCTCTTTCTTGTCTTTCACCCATGTTAGTTTGAAGTCCGGTATAACTCAGAGTCTACAAGTGTTGTGTCTCTTACTATCTAAGCTAACCACCTGCTACCAAGAGTCCTTGCACCCAAAAATGCAATTTGTTTAATAACAAACTCAGAGGAAACTATTTGCAGCCCTAAGATGAACAGAAGAGAAAATGCATTCTGCATGAGGATGCGTAATGCTCTTTCTCTTGAAAGAAAAGAGCATTATGGTTTACCCTACAGTATCGTAGCTCACAGTTTGGTTTCTGTTGCTGGTTCCTGCAGTAAATTCCAGTCCATCCTCATTTACTCTGCCAGGTGTTGCTGGTGCCTTTCAGAAAGCTAAAGGAGCTGCCTGGGCAGGTTGGCAGTGTTGTCCCCATGACCTGCCAGGCTGGGTGAGAAGGGTCACTGCAGCCCAGCTCAGCCAAGGCACCAGGACTCACCAGGCACCCACCAGGCCTCTGCTGCCTCCAGACCCGCTCTGGTGGCTAGGATTGTGCCGCAGGGCTGGTGAGCTTCCAGAGGAACATCCAGCAGCTCCAAACCTACCAGCTCCAGCACCTGGATGCCACTGCTGCAGCCCTGGAGGAGCAGGGGGGCAGGGTGCACCTATGGAAGCTGCCAGAGCCAGCCCAGCGTGCTCACTTCCACACTGCGATGGAACACAAAGTGTAGCTCTGTCAAGAGATGAGGATAGAGGGAAAGAACCTGTGTCCCAGCTGAGCGGAAGCCCTTGAGGCAGGGGACATTAGGCAACCACCTGGGAACAGTCACTCCACACAGGCTATGTCAAGCCATGCCTAATACCCCTTGCTTGCCATGAAAATTTGTCCTTCAGCTAGCAGAGGTGAAAGAAGAGAAGGAATCACCTCTCCTTGCTGCAGAGAGGAGCGGTTATCGTGTTCCCACCATGGAACCCCAGCAGCATCACGTCCGGATGGCCAGGGCGGGTGTGTGCCATCATCCCTGCAGGCAGCAGAGGCTTGGGAGGTACTTGGAGAAGGCCTTGTGCCCTGGGGAATAGCTAAAGAGCTGTGAAGCCATCAGTTGGTAGGGCAGTAGGGTGAGCCCAGCCCCGGGCAGGACACTGAGCCATGGGTAGCAATGAGCAGCCAGCCCTGTTCCCTGCTGAGCTCGGACATAGCAGCCCTCCAGCGACTGAGCTATCACTGAAATTGGGTTCCACTGAAATTCGGAAATACCCCTAAAGGTACTTTGCTCCTGAAGAAGGTTTTTTTTGTTGTTTTTTGGGGTTTTGGGGTTTTTTGGGGTTTTGGGGTTTTTTGGGAGGGTTGTTTGTTTGTTGTTGTTGTTTGGGGGTTTTGTTGTTTGGTTGTTTGGTAGGGTTTTTTTGTTTGTTTTCTTTTTTTAAGGGATGAATACTCTGCTCCATATTGTTCCGTGCCTCAGCACAGACAGACTGAGCACTCGAAGGAGGTGATTGCCCTGCTATGGTGCGGCCTCACCTCGACTCCTGCGTGTAGTTTTGGGGGACACAATACGACGAAGATATAAAGCTCCTGAAGAGCATCCGAAGGAGGGCAACGAAGACGGGGAAGCGTCTAGAGGGGCACGATTTAATTTTTAAATAAAAACTTCTAATCGTGCTCGGTTTTTACGGCTTTAATCGGGCTGGATCTCCCGCTCTCGGCTGAGCGATTGGCCGCAAGGTGAGTGACGATCCGCACGACTGACACTCCCCGCGGCCAATAGCGGCACCAAGGCCGGCGCTCCGCGGCTCGGGTTGGCCCCGGCGGGCCCCGCGCGAACCGGGGGCGCCAAGGCCGGCCATGGAGGCCGTGCTGGGCCAGGTGGAGCAGCTGCCCGCGCTGCTGGCCGTGTCCCGCTCCGCGCTGGTGCGGGACTGGGACTCCCTCACCCTGGACAGGGCTCTGCAGTGGGCCCGCTATTTCCAGCACCTCTATGAGCGGTTCCACGCCCGGCCGCAGCTCCGCGAGGCCCTCGGGCGGC
>VZRL01003027.1:840112-884913 GCA_013397895.1 Origma solitaria
GCGGCTGCGGGCGGAGGCGCAGCTGCTGCTGGAACGGCTGCGGGAGGAGGGGCGGCAGGCCGGGCAGCCCGCGGGGCTGCTGCGGTGGCTGGGCGGCGTTCTGGAGCAGCTCCCCCGGCCCCGCGCCTGCCGGCTGGTGGCGGCGGCGCTGGCGCTGCTCCAGCGGGGCAGTGGCGCTGAGCGGGCCGGGGACAGGGATCGGGATGGGAGCAGCCTGGACGGGCAGCAGCCCAGTGCTGCAGGGGACGGGTGCGCCGCCGAGCTCCTGCTTTCGTGGCTCCTGGGCAGCCAGGAGCGGTTTTCTGCCTTCTGCCTTTGTCTCCCGGGTTCCCTTCTTGCCTTCCTAGCTGGCCACTATTCCCAGTTAAGCAGACCTTATCTGGACCTCTTAACCGGCTGGGGAAGCCGCTTGCTCTATGACCCCTTGCAGGGACGGTGGATTGAAAGTTGTCCTGACAAAGCTGAATTGTCCTGGGAAGAATTAAGGGAGCGCTTCAGCTGCCTGTGTCAGGGATCTGCACTGCTTAAGGAACAGACCCAAGCTGCTCTGAAACTCCTGAAGACACAAGATGGAGACTTTATGGTCCGTGGCCTAAGCGTCTGGACTGACTTACTGATGGAAGTAGAGGAATGGGATGCTAACGTGCGAACACAAAAACACCATGAAAACTTATAAAATCAAGCAAATGTGGTAAACTTTATTTGATGTGAAAGGCAAGACAACTACACTTTGTTGAAAATGAAGCGTTATTGTGACTGCTGTTCACAATGGTTTTTGACTTCATCTGTTTCTGAAGTCTTTCAGGGGGGCCCAGTGATTCCTTGTAATTGCACAGCCATTTCTGGTGACCACAGAAAATGTCTTCCTTTTCAGTACTTGCTGATTATTTATCTAATAAAATAAAATTCTTTCTGTTTAAAATCTGGAGTAGTTTTCTGTTTAGAAAATATCACAGTTGAGATATGGTCACGGTAGTTGTTTCTCTAAATGTTGGAGGCTGACCGAAAGCTCAAAGGTAGGGTGGAGTTTCAAATGTGAAAGTCCCAGATCCAGGGTTCATTTAGTAATGGTTGTTTTCATTGGGCTGTCTGCTCTGGTGGCCACTTTGATGCTTCTATAGCTCTTGCACATGACTTAGGCCTGGGCTCAGTGAAGAAAGTGAGAGGAAGCTAACTGGAAAGCTTCTTGAAAAGTTCTAAAATTAAAATTCTGTATTAGTTGTTATGTTATATATAAGTTATATATAAATTTTTCTATATATTTATACAAAGTATTGTATAATGGTATATATATAATATGTAATATGTAGTATGTATAATATTTTCATCCTTTGTTATTTTATGTTTTTATCTGTTTCTGTGAGGAAAACTTTTACAGGGTAGTTTCTACCTTTCCACTGTCATTAAAATGAGTATTGTAATGCAGAAGTAATGAGTATATTTAGCTTTGTAAACTAGTACTACCAAAAGTGAGCACTGTGAAAAGACAATAGTCAAGGAAGATGAGGGAAACATATGGAACTACTGTAAAACGAGTTATTCATTAATCTTGTGTGTGGAGGACCTGTCAGAGTTCCTGTAGACCATATTCCTACAGTTTCAAGATCAATTGAGACATCTCTTTCTTTTGTTGCAAAAGCCCTTTAGAAGGGGTTAGAAGGTTCTTCTGATTATAAGTTTAAAGAAAGCAAACAAGGTATTAAATATATAAACTGTATTGAAGCTAATTAGAGTAGTAGTCTGTATTATGACAAGAAATAGTGTGTATAACTATGGCAAATATTTCTGTATGGCAGAAGTCGAGTGGGAAGAATCTTGTGGTTTTGAAATGGAAGCAATTAGTACAAGGGTTGAATATAGTTTATCTGGGAGCAGAAATTATGCTTATTTGAACTTGTATGGAAATAATTAAAGACATACATAAGTTCTTATTCTTCCCCTATTCTAAAACAGAGAAGATATGTAGCACCCTTTATATAGTTAGAAGGACAGGCAACTAACCTATCAAAAATATGACTGTTTTCTTTGTATTCCTTGCTATGTCATGTCAGTGAGACAGTGCAGTTATGGACATCTGTGGATGAGCATATTCTAAAAACTACAACTGTAGCAGTTGTCTTGTTCTGTTTTAAGTTCCTTCTGGAACTTGTGGTCAGTCTTAGAAGACTGTCAGTGGACCTCCTGACTGAGTCAGTATTTCTGTGGTATCAAAAAGAATATGAAATCTGTCTAAAAATCCATCTGAAATCTGTCAGTGTTTAAAGCTGCTTAGAAGTGTAAAGCATGGAGTTTGAATTTATGTTGTCTAGCCACAGATCCCTGTGTTATGTAGTTTTGGCATTTGGTTTGGAAACTCTGCACTTGAGCTTGCTCTTAATGCTTTTAACAGGCATGAGATTTTTTTGTCTCTTAGAATACTTTTTGCTATCAGAGGTTCCTCACGGATAATATACCCAAAGATACAGGTTAAAGCCATTTTCTTCTCCCCAGCTATACATATATACAGCTGATTATCAAATATTGCAATAACCTTACAAATGTTACAGTATCAAACCAAAACTCAACTATTAAAACCTACTGATCCCAGTACCTGAGTCTTTGGGACTGATTTCAATGAGAGTTAAGTCTTAGTTTTGCTTGTCAGGGTAGATATGTTTCCTGATTATACTCAGAATATTCACTATTAATTAAGTCTCTTAGCAGCTTTTAACTGTTTCTAGAATAAATCCTGTCCTTGTAGGGAGTTTTTTCTTGCAGTATTTCAAGTCATGCTTTTTGATAAGCTTTGTGTTATAAAATTCAGTTCATGAAGACAGATGTCTTCAGGTAATGTGTCCTTACACCTTTTATTAGCCAAGTGCAACTACGGAATCTTTTCCTGGCATAACCAGGCCTATTATTATAGGCCCATCAGTGTGACTTTCTTAATAAAGAAGTAATCATGGGCATGGACAGGTGAGAGACAGGCCAATATAGACCATATATATTTGATTACCAATTCTGTCTTCCTTACAGAAACATGGATAGTAAAAAGTAGTTTAACCTCAGTGAGACAAAAGCACCTGGTTATAACAATTTCACAAAAATGTTCCAATCTGTCCCAAATACATTATAAAGAGGTGCCAGATCCCTGATTACCAAATTCCAAAATCCATATGGCATTCATTGAACAAATACACTGGTCCACATTCCCTATTATTTCAGTGTGCTTGTTGAGTTCTCCAGGTAGCTGTGCAAATGATGATTAATTTTTTTCTGGAACTCCATTTTTAATAGAAGTCCAAACAGGAAAGGAAAAAGTGTGATGTCTCCTCCCTCTATGTATTTACAGGTCTTATTTGCAAACTGTTGACAGTCTCAGCTATCATGAAAAGCAAGATATTGTAAATGACTGGCTAAGGCCTCTTCCCCAGTCACCTTCCTCTTTTTATTAATAAACATATCTCTGTTATTTATTAAATAATGTTTGAAGAAACTGCTATGCTTTTGATTCAGAAGATTGGTAAGGATTGTGGAATGCATCAGGAGGGTCTTACTTGCCCAATTAATAGCTAAGACAGATAAATTTTCCTGCTATTGATGTTTGATTTTTTTTATTTTTTTTATTTACCCCTAGTCAAATAGAACTGTAACTCCACTAAGGGATGTTTCCACTGAGTGATGCGAAGATATACAAAGTTGATACAAAGAGACAAGAAGTTTTTTTCAGTGACAGTGAAGGGTAATTTTTTTTTTTCTTGACATGTGTAAGAGTATTTTTTAGGTCATGAAGGCAGACTAGTATTTTGATCACATGGTAGTAACGTTTTCAGATACTATCTAACTAGAAAGTTTAGTTAAAGTTGCATGGCTAATTTTAGTTCTGCTGTTTCTGAAAAATGGAAGATTTAAAGCTAAATTCTATTCCTTGTGACAGTTTGGATGCATTGCAGAGTGGCAGCAAAGGCCCTACACCATTGCCATTCAGAATACTGAAAAGAACAGTAGCATGGGCACCATGTACTTGAGAAGCTTATTTAGTTTGGTGGGCAGAATTACAGAAAAATAAATACAGTGCAAGTGGAAAGGGTGAGGAGAAAACGTGGAAGGCTGCTCACTTTTGAAGACCCATTGAGAAAGGGTGGATTTCACCTTCAACAGTAGAGAATGGCTTTGCTGCTGCTGGGGACAGCATTGGGCTGGTAATGTGATTAAAAGGGTCAGAAGAGTTTTCATTTGATGTTGGCTGCTCTTCTAAAGCACCCATCCTCTGTGTGCCCAAATGATCATATTGATCAATGGTTTAACAGACAAGAATGTTAAGGTAGTGAATGAGAAATGTAGTTTTGTGTGCAGGGTAGGAAACTCTTTAAATAGGGACTGGTCTCACAGAGGTGAGCCCAAAGGAACAGCATCATATCTGCCCTGGTATTAAATAGATTTAAATAATCACAAACATGGTCTGGAAAACTATCTTTTTGTCAGGTGATAATTACTATAAATCCTCATCACAAGCAGTTTGCTCTCAGTACTGTATCCATCTCATGAGGAATAAAATACTGTTTTTGCCAAACACATAATTCTTTATGAATCAGTTGTGTGCCTGTATTGAATTTCTGACTAAGTGAAGATAACCTGGAAAAAAAATTGCATGTTTGTTCTCCCCTATGTATTTCTTTTAAAATAGTCCCAGTTACTGTAGCAATGAACTAGACCAGAGATAAACACATAGTTAAGGTGCATGCTCTTTGATAATTTTTCAAAGGTAGCCTACAAAGATGTTAAGCTGGTAAAAGTAGCTACTACTTCAATATTAAAGTCATTCATGTGCCAACACCACTTTAATTCCTTGGGTGCCAGTACCTTAGAGTTACTGATATTATTTTATATATTTAATTATATGCCAATAGTTTTCCATCGTGTCAGTTCTTGCACGACTAGAGATCTTTGTCCCTAAACCTTTAGAGTCATTTTATTTACAGTTATTATTTTGATTCACCTCAGACACCACTGAGGGGGTGGCAGCAGAGCCTCTCTGCACAGACATACTTGGACTTCTGATCCAAGAGGAGAATCCAAGCTCACGGGTCATTTCTAGAAGCAGAAGAGATGCAGGGAGTAAACACCCATAGTTGTGTTACCCAGTCAGAAGTTTCCAGTTGAAAAATCCCATTGAAAGGCTATTTTGTCCTGGCAATTCTAATTTTACCATCCCTTTAATGTAATCTAGGATCAGGTAATAATATAAACCGTGTCCTCTGTCTGTCTCTATCCACAGACCCATTTTATTAATAATATTAGGTATGCAGCTCTTAAATTCCTTTTCTATTACATGGTAAATTCCATAGTATTATGTGATCAATTTACTGTAACACTTAACTGGTACATTTTACCAGAAATCACAGCAGTATGCCTTGAACAGAAAATGTAGCAATCACATTCTAAATTTTGTCTTGAACTGCACCTTCCTGTTATATTTCTTCCTCTGGGAAGAAAGTTAAGGATGAATGCTCAGGTCTGGGCTATTCATAGCGTGTAGCTCACACACTAATCCCAGCATTTGATAAAGGACTATTTAGATTTTTGGCAATTGTCTTGAGTTTTAAATCCCACTGCAAAGATTGTTTGAATGTTTTCCTAAGGATAATTTCCAGGAATGAAATATGTACTGCTTTTACCTGCACATTTGTATCATTGTTCCTCTTATGGTGTGTTGGACTCACTTGGAACAGGAAATCGTAATTGTGGTCTTGAGTTCTTGTGCATAGTTCTTCTCTCAAAATAAAGGTAGCAATGAAAGAAAATTCTCATGTGCTTCCTATCATGCATAATAAATATTACACCCATAAAAATAAGCCAACAATGCAAGACAAATTACTATATGATTCAATTATCAGTTAAATACATAGGTAAATACTTGGTTTTAATGCTGAATAACTGAAAAAAATTATGTATTTGTTTTGTTCTCATAGGAGGAGATAATGAAT
The DNA here is from genome assembly GCA_013397895.1 of Origma solitaria. NCBI lineage: Eukaryota > Metazoa > Chordata > Aves > Passeriformes > Acanthizidae > Origma > Origma solitaria. The sequence goes on from VZRL01003027.1 coordinate 846,079, forward strand.
CCTCTTTAAAGACCAGTAGGCTGAAATGTGAGTGCAGCCTCTCTTTCCAATGCTTATAGGCAGTGGAGTCATTAATATTTTCTTATTAATGTAAATGAGCTAGGTACGAACAATTGATTTCTTCTAGGAGTTAATTGGACATGATCAATCCCTAAAACAAGTGTGACAACAAGGTCATTCATCAGCTGCTTAACGTTGCAATAGCCTAAGCTTGCCCTTTGAGCTGGGAAAATACACCATGCCCTGGAGAAAAGGCTTTTAAATCATTGTGCTATTGACAAAAAATTGTGTACTGTTGTCTCTCACAGACTCATCATTCTTAATGTTGAGGTGAAAGTTGCTGAGTTCAGGTGTTTTATAATTTGCCTTGCTCAATCTTCAGTTTGGGGGTAAAAATAGAAAGTATATATAGGAAACTTGGGATCTTCAGGTATTGGAAGTGATATGCAAGCAAATGTCAAAATTTAATGAATGCCTAGATCTTTTACACACTTTCGAGTAGGGTGATGGCATTTTTTAATTATACCAGTGAAATAATCTGACCCATCACTGGTTTATTTGCTTCAAATTAGTTCGAGCACTGAATTCACCTCCAGTTTGCCAGTGTTTTGCTTTTTTGTTAAGAGGTTTGCTCTCTCCCTGATGCAACAAAAGCACCTTCCCTTTTCATAAATGTGTGCAAAATCCCATTCAGCTTAAAACATAATATGCATCAAGGGAGCACTAGGATGACCATAATGCAGAAAATAATGTATAGAATATAAAATTGAATTTCTTAGCGTACTGCTGAAGTAGTCAAGTGCTTTCCCCTATATTTAAATGAGTCAAAATTCAATGAGGAGACACCCCCCACCTGCAAATGGTAGATCAAACTGTCATTTAAGCCAAAAAGCCCAAATAAGATCCAGTAGAAGGAAATGAACGTTTGAAACAGTTAAAAGAAAAGTTCTGGATTTGTGGCACAGGCTGTAAATGAGCTAGGTAGAGCATGAATTTTGGTGTGAAATGTAGCAGACAATATCACCTCCAAAGTAGGAAGAAACACTGAACTTATTTTTGAAGACCATACAAATGTGTAGGACCATCCATTCCTATCAAAGAAGTTTATTATATGAAAAAAAAATTTGTTTAAGTGACTGAGGAATGATTCCTATGGTGTTAACTCGAGTAACATAACATTCTCATCTACACACCTTGCCTCTATGTCAAGTCTTCTAAGACTTTCTCTTTGTCCCACGGCTTTCTACATATGACAATTTTTATATCTTTTCAACCTGAGAAGGCAAAAAAATTACATAAATAATTCTTTCCGGTGTTCAGTGATGTCAACAATGCTGACGCTGCCAGTTCAGGGCTGTTGGAAACGTGAAATAAATCACAAAGGACTAAGAGGAGCAATTTAAGAAGGTGCATTATCCAAACACATGTACACGCACACTCTACCAGTCACTGGACATCTGGTTGAGTCTGGAATTCCTGCAGTAACTCTCAGGTAATGGTGAGCATGCACTTGCCACTAATTACAATAGGAAAATACTGGGCCCTGTGCACGGCACTGACAAATTGCTCCCAGTGGTATCTGAGCTATTTCTCTGTTGTCATTACAGTCTCTAGCAAAGTCAGGATATTTGAAAAGAGTATGGTGTCTGCAACCTATTAAAGATATTATATCCCTATTTATAGTCCAGTTCCACGAATAGAAAATTCCAGCAGAGAATGTTTACTATAGAAATTTTGAAATATGGAGCTTTTAAAGGCAGGTATGTTTATTTTATGGGCCAGGTATTTAGAAAAAAACAATTAAAGCCACCTTGCTCATTAACCTTTCAGTTCCTCATAGAGCACTTTAAGCACAAGAAAGTGATTGCGTTTTGATTTGTAATGCTTCAGTGAGCTGGCCCTCCTCTCTGGCTGTGTGTGCATTGTATTAGAGCGCGATCTCTAAACACTTGCATGTGTTTTTGTTTCTCCAGGATTTCACTGATGCTGATCTAAACTCTTGGCGCTCATGGATTCCAAATGCCTTTTATCATGCACTTTCTTCAGTCCTTTTTACATTTACTTTGCAAAGCTGTAAATGTAACTAATGCATAACTGCATTATCATCATTACTGCTATTTGGGAAGACTCAACAAATTATAAGTGATATCAAATCAAGACAATGATTTAGAGAAATATAGTTTGACTGTTGCACTGTAAATTGGAAGAAATGACAGTGTGAGTATTATTTCTCCATCACTGAGTATGATGTGCACAAGTCAACAAATTCTTTCTCCTTTTCAAAGATATCTGAGGTGAGGAAAAATACCAACCTACATCCTATGCAGTTGGCCTGAGAAATTGGTTAGCTGAATCAAAAATCTTTATTTTAAACCAGTGTATGTGTTAGCAAAAGAGACATCTTAAAAAGTATTTGGATTCTCAGAAGCTAGTGAGAGTTAATGTTTGTTAGCAGAGATGATGCTCTTATGTTAATATTTTCATTTTCTTCCAACAGCAATTAAAAATAATAGATAAAAAGAAACATAAAAGGTGAAAGATTTTTTCTTTTTTTTCTGTCTTCTAGTTACAGAAAAATAACCCATGTGTGGCATGAAGTCTTTTCCTTCAGCCTTCATAAAGACTTATCCAAATCAACCTAAAATACAGAGCTTTCAAAATGCAAAGGTTTTTCATCATCTTGGCAGCTGTGACATAGAGTCGTAACACACCTGATGTGCCCTTGTCACTACAAAAGCTTCAGACATGGTGGCATTTTGCTCTTGATGTTGAAGGATCATGACTTTAGTGCTTGGAGAACATTCCACACATGTATGAGGTAGAAAGTTCAGCTGCTGATCAAGGTCTGGAAGGGACTTTTTTCGAACAATGTCTGAAGAGACCTTAGGTTTCATTTCTCTTTGTATTTAACTTCGTGTTTTGTAGTGTGAATTGTCACCACAAAGGTTGGAAATGTTGATTCTTTTGGTCTCCCCTTCTGAGCCTGTCACATGCATACAGCATGACTAAAATGCTTTGGGCCAACTAAAGCAACTGGTTGAGAGAAGAGAGCTTATGATATGTAATGGTAAAACCAGAAATTTCCTGTTATATGAATTGCCATGCTCTTTATATTATTTTTAATACTTTTTTACAAAATCTCAGTCTATAGGCCTGCTTGTACTTCTGGACATGCTGATTTTTTTCTTAAGGAAAAGTAACTGTAGCAGCATTTTTACCACCAAAATATGTTGCTGGATTGTGAAATTCTTGATTTAAATGTAAAATATACTCACTTTAGAGTTATTATCCAAAAGTTATATATTTTAACTAAGTTCTAAGAAAGTGAATAATGTTGGTGTCAGTCTGCTGAGTGAGGCACAGAGAAATCAAATTGTGCAGAGATACAGGGAGCTTGTGGCAGGTGCCTACTTGATGCAGGAATCCTGGGTCTGGTTGCAAATCTGTCCTTGTTTAATTAGGAGATGTTTTGAATGTTTCACAGTTGTTCAAAAGCAATTTTTAAGAAAAAGCAAATAGCCATTTGATATTACCAACAAAATTGTTCATTGCGTGCACTGTTGTAGACTTCATCTAGGTGACTCTTATCCCTGCGGTAAAAGGTAATTAACTTCATGTGAAACAAATGGAAAATGGTAGCTTTTCCACCACAATGAAATGCTGAAATGTGAATGAATGATGAACCCCTTAGAATTAGTGGCAACATTACTGTAGTGAACTGAGAAAGTGACCTGCCCTGAAGGAACAGGGAAAAGCAATAATGTTCATGTCCCATCTGTCAGGAAGGTGCAGGAGACATTTCTTCTTACATAATGACTGTCCCATTCACTGAAATATTGTGGGGATTAGAAAATACCTTGCATAATTTATATCCACCGTCTCTATTCTGGAGCCATACATTAGCCTTCCCACAGACAGATTACGCTGACATTCTGAGCCATGTGCGTGGTTTGTGAGGGTAACATAATACTCTCAAATTATATCTGCTGTGAGCCAATAAAATTAGTATGGGGTATTTAGGCAATAGCCTCATAACAGCTAAACTAACAAAGGTCTATAAAATACTTGTCTCCTAATTTTTCATGGGGAAGTCATTGGTTTTTATTTTTTTCTCCTTAGCTTTGCTGATGAAAGGCAGCATTAAAAACCAGCTCTGTTACTAGCAAACATGCTGATGTTCTCAGGCATATATAGAATTTTATTCTATCTCTTCTACCCAGATATGAATTTCTATGATTCAATAACTGAATTTTCAGCTAATATGGAATTCCTACAGAGCTGTGATAAGTTACACCCACTTAGAATCTGGCTTCTTGAAACAGAAAACATGGCAATTTTAGATATACTTTCTGAGATGGCATTTTACTGTTTCATCAGTTTTTATTTCTGTATGGATATTTTTCAAAGTACCTTCACTGATTCACTTCCACAAGAGTTATGGAATGATTTAATTCTATAAGGGCTTTATTTCTTTGAGGTTTTGGGCAGAAGGGGGTGCTTCCTCTTTTGGGAATATCCCACTGGTACAAAACTGCTGGCACTATTTGCTCCACCTTTGGAGGAGTGGAACTGCCTGGGACACAGAGCATTGATCTAATTAATATCTGTTCAAGACTTTCAGGATTGACACTTGTTAAAATTTGGTTTGTATTTTAAAATTTTCTTTCTGACCATTAGTGTATTATAACAACTGAAAGAGGTGTAACCTCATGGAAGTGAGCTCTTCCTGCCTTTGCTATTGTTTTCAATTTCTAGCAGTATTTAGTAGCACTGGATGTGTTTGCTGATGAACTGTTTTAATTAAGCTTTCTCTCACAGCTAAGCAAACACACCCCACGCAGGGTTCTTAGCTCTCCAGAACCTGAAACATTTCCACGCTGTAAAATCAGTAGGTGGTTAGTGTCAGCAGCAGCATATTTTGTTGGTGTTTTCCTGCAATAACTATCAGTTCGGGAAAAACAAAGACCTTCAATTCTATGCAAATGAAATGGGAACAAGGTTCACATTGTATGCAGCCACACCAACACAGGTTTTGCACAGGGCCAAGGCCTTTTCTGCTTTTCATGCAGCCACGCTGGCGAGGAGGTTGGAGGTGCCTGGGAGGGTGGGAGGAGACACAGCAGGGACAGGTGACCCCAGGTGACCTAAGGGATATTCCAGATCGTGTGACATCAGGACCAGGACATGAAGTGGGGGAAGGAGAAGTAACTATTGCTCGTGATGGGGCCCTGCTCTCCTGGGATGGCTGAACACCTGCCTGCCCATGGGAAACAGGGAATGAATTCCTTGTTTTACTGTGCCTGTGCGCAGGGCTTTAGCTTTCCCTAATAAACTGGCCCTATCTCAACCCCCTGTGAATTTTCCAGTTTTTATCCTTCTGATTCTGTCTCTGATCCCATTGGTGAGGGGAGTGAGCAAGAGGCTGTGTGGTGCATGGCTGGGGTTAAACCGTAAAACCTATTGTAAGTATTCTTAGAACAAAGAATTGTTGGCCGTAGAGATCTAAGGAGAATAAAGCTATAGAAATATAATGCCTTTTCACTAATGTACTTGAAAATCCTCATGGAAACTTAGTGGTCCTTTAACCTTGCCTTGATTTCTTGAGTGTTCTTTCAAGAAAATGGCCTCAGGACTTTCATTCTGTTCGCCTGCTGCCTGCTGGTGTGCTGCCCTGAATGCTCTGTAAGTCAGCAAGCAGGCTTAGCAGTTCCTCTTGCGCTGTAGATCCTTATTAATAGAAAATATGTGTTGTTATCTGTTCTGAAACTGCCATTTGTAAAATACCTGATGCTTGAAAGGAAAGAAATATTAAGTATGAGCCCCGTTTCTCCTGCTGTTTCTGGTATAGGCCAGTATGGAAAGGAATTAATAGTTTGGAGTCTGCCTCCCGACCCTCTGCCCAATGACAGCAAGAAAGAGCTTTCATTGCCTTTCCTGTATTCTGTTATTGTGTGAGAGGAAACAATGATTGCAGAGCTAATTAAGAAGTGGAATCCTGACACTGTTGAGTCACAGAAATCTATCTATTGCCTGCCCTGACCTGCAGAATGGAGAAAAAACAAGCAGTGTAAGGTAATGGCCAAGGATGTTGAGGTGGCAGGGCAGCAGCAGATCCTCGAGCCAGAACTTCTAACCTCATTATTCAGACCCCACGGCACACAAGTGTGGTGGATGTACAAGCAGGACAATGAGAATTGTACCACAGTTATTTCAGGCCACTAGGGCAACATACCTACAGCTAAGGAATCAAAACTTACTAGGCAATTCATAATATGGCTTTTACCAGCTACCAGAGAAATCTTTATGGCATGTAATTATGGTTATAGTGTTCATTATTTCAGCGATAAATGAAAATTGAGCTCTGTTAAATATTGTTTATTTTATTTCCTTGGGGTCTTAAACAAGAACAGTAATTTTTCTGGGGTTTTCCCTCTTTTCTGCAAGACCCACAGTGAATTCAAACATTCAAGTTCTTTAATTAAAATGTTTCCTTTTCTGCTTCTTTTAACATGACACTTTGCCTAAGTACATTTTGGAAGATTGATAGTTCAGCTTTGCTAAGTTATAGCTTTTATAAGGATCTTATCTGAAAGTATTTCTGTGACAGGGTCTTGTTCCTAAGGTATCATACTACTTGAACCATAATAACTAATTAAAAACTAAAGACTTTCTGCTAGATTGCTACTCTTTGTAATGTAACAAGAAAAAATATTCTGTTTCCAAACAGAATCTGTACCAGATGAAGGAAGAAAAAAGCTGTATAATGGTGAGGTGCTCTGCAGCAGAGATATAGTAGCAGCGGGGAGCACTGTTCTTACTGTTTTAAAACCTCCCGCTTTGCCCACATGAGTACAGGAGCTCTTTGCAAATCTCTCCCCATGTGGATATGTAAAAATATTATTTATCTTGAAAATGTATATCTGAAAAATTTGCATGTTTCTTTTTAAAATAGTAACATAAACATTCTTACATTTCTTTGTGTTCACAAAGACCCATCCCCTAATTTAGAGAGCTTAGCTACTTTAAAAAGAAACTCCTTTCCCTGGCTATGGAAAACAAAGAGGTATTCAGCTGTGGTTAAGAGGCAGAAGGGCCAAGGCATTTGGAATGCTGCATGTAACATGAGAATCCCTCGAGCAGAATGGAGGGACCATGCAGTCAGTGCCTCATATTCCTACTTGCCTACAGGGATATAGTTATGCGATTTTAAATGCTCCTTTTATTAAACTCATAATATTTTCCTTATTAATTCTATAACATTTCAAAGAATATTTTTGCACATATTTACATTGAGGTAGTGACGTACATATAATTTTAATATTAAAATTCTTATAAAGCATTCAATACTTGAAAAGTATTTTTCAGATCCAAAACTGAAGAATATTTAACTATTAGATGTGCAAATGTAATGAAATCCCATTTTGAAAAAAAAAGTTAACAAAAACTCAGGAGCAAGCTGGTTTTTTGTGAACAAGTTGAAAATCATCAGGTTGTTGTCTGGGTGATGTTTTGTGGAAGCTGTTTGGCTGTGCTGGAAGAGTGCATCTCTGCTGTGTTCTGGATGAAGCCAGCCTGCCTGTTGGTGATCTTCAGAAATGATCTCTGCACTTCTTCATAATTTTATGGTATTTTTGGAGCCAATTCCTGAGCAAAGTGAGAACCGGTTCAGAGTGGCTAATTCCTCTTACTCAGACCAGAGGAATCCTATGCATTTTTACACCATCTGTGTTTGCTTTTCATGTTCTAAGAGATCTCTAAATGTATATTTTGTTGAGGCTTCTTCCCCTGTTATTCAGCATTGGTTTGTTAAGTGCTGGATCATTATGGATCCTCTTCTTGTGGATTTTGCCCTTTGAGTTGTGGGATTTGTGGATAGTATTCACAGAAATTTGTTATTTCAAGTCTACAATAAAAAGTTTCTCTCCTCAATTCTGATTGCAGCTTTTGGCTTCCTCCTGGTATTGGCCGATTGGAAGGTTTTATAAATTTCCTAATTATTTCCTTTGTATCCGGGTGCCATAATGTAATGAGCCTTTAGGGTACTCCTGCAGTGTTTTTTTCCCTGTTTGCTTTATGGACAGCCTCGATGAGAAGGCTCTGCAGCTGTTTTAAACAGGACTGAGGTCAGGATTCTGGAGGGCTTCAGAAGGGTCTGTCCTGCTGGGACACAAACCAGTGCGAGACCATGACTGGAGAACTTCCAGGCTAATATGGAGTAGAGAAGTGTCCATGAAAATGTTATAAACAAAGACCTTATAAGCATCGAACTTTATATGCTTTCAATATCGATAATAAAATGCACATTGTCCCAAAAAGCTGTACTGTGTAGATGTGGCTTACTTTGGTACTGATTAATTAGGCTTAACAGGAACTTAAATCTGCTCTACAAATGCAGTATGGACAATCATACATTACAGATGTAGGAAGAGGTTTTCACCTGTCAGAAAAAGCAACCCCTGCTGCCCCAAACACAGCCAGGCTACAGCTGTACTAGCTGATGATCTGGTCCAGGGAAGGCTTCAGGCAGTATCCTTTTTCCTACTGAATGGCAAAAAATAATGTTTTTAATTTTGTCTGAATTGGTTTTAGTCAGTGGTGAACTAATACGGTAACAGTCACTACTTTAGTAAGACTTAAGGAAGACAGCTGAAGTTCATTGCACAATGACCATGCACACTGCAGTGGGGGAGAAATCACAGGCCCTTTCCACATGCCTTTTGTTTGTACAATTAATACTGCTCGGAAGAACAAATCTCACTTCTGTAAAAGACCATAATAAAATATATTTACATTAAGATCTTCAGCTGAGCCCATGGACTGGGACAGATTGAAAGAAATTTTTTTGCAGAATATATCTTACAGTGTGAACACTCCTTTTTTCCTAATTTTTTTTCTAATTAATGTCAATTATTTAAAAAATATTTTAAATTATATCAAGCAACTTTTATTTTGTAATCAAAATATTAACCTGGGGTAGTTGCACTGGTATGATTCTCAAAGTTTAGCTGTACTTCTTTAAGAGTACCACTCTAAGCTCCTCCTCTGTGGACAAGCATTTAGACACATTACTTCTGGCAGTAATATTCCTCTTTCAGTTGTTCTATTCTAATACAATTTAACAGGATCAGAGTACGTGGTTAAAAGTAGATGGCAATTTAAAACTGTTTAGGCTGCCACATTTAGGCATGGTTCAGTGGTGCTAACCTGCCTTTTAATAGGATGTTTGAATTGTGTTATGGTAGCCTGATAGAGCTAAAATAATCAAAAAAGATATATTTTAGCATATCAAGACACGCCAGTAGGATGCTGTGACATAACATTTCAACGTGCTTTAGTATATTTTTTGTTTTATTCTAGTTTGCTGAGGTACATCTCATCCTTGTAGGACACTTTCATAGTGTCCTATGAAATAGGGTATTTCATATATAGCCCAGCCTATGGGGTTTTACCTTGTGTGGACACTGCTCCAAAGTCTCTCTTCTCTCTTCCCTTCCAAAACATCATTTTGGTGAGAGAAACTCTGGGCTAGGAGCAGTCAGATCTGGTGTAGGGCCAATATGGGAGTCCTTCAGCTGGCAGGCATTGAGACTTTTAGTGAACATCAGAGAAGGGAGAGCTCTGCCCTGTGAGAAGAAATTTTAGTAAATGGAAGAGAGCTCAATATCTATTGAAAATAAAGTAAAATTGAAGGAAAAGCCCTAGATATTCTGAGGGAAGAATAACGCTGGACAAGCCACCTCTGCTACTTGTGCCATAATAACATGAAGACAAAAAGAAAAAGATGGACCACAAGCATCTGTATATTTATCCTTCCAGAGATTCTACTAAGCAGAAAGTCCACAGCAGTTTTCATAAAAAAAAAACCAAAAACCAAGCTGTGTTCAGCTAAGACAATTTACCAGACCAGCCAGACACCATTAGCCCCTCTGGAAAGTCATTTTATATATTGATAGTTGATAATTGCAGCACACTCGTCTCTGTGTCTTGGTAACTGTGCACATCTTGGTTACCATTGTGCAGATAAATTCATAGTCCCAAACTGTTCTCATTTTTAGGACTGAGATATGTTACTGTCTATATGTGTTTTGGAGTTTTTTAATTATGAGTTCTGCTGATAGTTACAGTTTCTGTTACAGTTGATTAACAAGTGTGGGAAAAGTTTTTGAGAGTCACTGATGTGTTTTGGGTGCCTCACGTTTTGAAAGGGGCTGATTTTATGTCAGCGATACTCAGAGATTGCATTTGGAGGTTCTGGCCTTTCCATGCTGCAGACTACACTTTTCCATCTTTCACAAAAAATTGCCAAATCGAAAATCTGTATGATATTTATTTTGTAGTAGTTTGGCACTTGCAAGTGAAAAATGGAAGGGCTTGCTGAGCTAAATCACTGGAGATGTGTGTGGGAGGACTGTTTCTGGAGCACATCCTATTGTGGGGCAGTCCCTGTCAAACCCCATCATCTTGCATTTTTACCTGCTGGGGATTTCTCCATTTCCAGGAAATCATTGTTTATCTTTCTAGCTCTGGTTTTGGGCCATTTTTTAAAGGGTGGAAGAAAAGGCTTACAGCAGTTTATGTCAGGAATGACATATCACACAAGAGGCTCTTAGAAATAAATATTAATATCTACGGTGGATAGTATTCAGTGTAATTCAGTGCCCTTTTTCACTAACTTCTAATATGAAATTATTTGCTGAAGTACCAGACACTCAGTATGTATCTGTCTGGCATAAATGCATCCCTTTCACAGTTCTATTCCAAGCAATTCTTTCACATTAGAAACCAGCAAGGCAGGGCATGGCAGGAAGTTCTTTGTGTGGACTATTGTAATTTTGCTTTGCTACTCTGCTAAAGTCTGATGGCCAAACTCAGGCCTGATATGACTCAGTGAAGTTTAAGGGGAAAAAAAAGGAAGACTTCATCCTACTTTTTGCGGTTTGTTTGAATAAAATCATGTACAAAAATTAACTTGAAAAACAAAATTGCCTTAAATATTTTTAAGATTCTAAATATCACTGTACAGCAATTTTTAGCTTTGAGTCTTTTTGAAAGAGATGAATAATCTCTTTTATCTTCCAGACAACGAACATTGCAATTACTCCTTTTGCCACTGGGCTAGGACACAGTCACTGAGGGATATTTGCCTGGCATCTCTCTGCCTGGGCTGCAGCTTTACAAATAGCTGTTCATAACTTCTCATCTCTCAGCTGCATTATAAATACTTTAAGGTTCCCAGCTGCACTGCACTTTTACAAACGTCTTAAAATTATGAGCTTACTGGCATGCAGCTGGGTGAATGCAGTTACAAATGGTTTATACTCGAGGAAAATATCTGAATAGCATCAGAATTCTTTACTTCTTGAAGTAATCTATTGTTAGGAAAGCAGGGCCTGCAGATATATTTTATTTTCCCCGTATTTTTCTTTTCATAGCTGGTGATCTGAGATCTGTGGAACTGTCTTGTGTCATCATCTACTCTGAGTTGTAAAGAGCAAATATATAAAATGCATTTATCTGCTGCGGGTTTGCAGCAAGAGGTGATGAAGGACCAAGAAAATGATCGCTGTGGGCTTATTTATGGCACAGAGTACTTTCCAGGTTTTGTTCACTGAAACTTTCAGGATAGCTGCCTGTTAGGGAGTGTGCCGTAATAAATCTTGTTTCTCTCCTTACTGGATGGTAGCACCCTAAATGGGGAGAACAGAACCTTGCTTCTAGAAGCTCTGTGCGCAGTAAGATTATGGCTTCTTGTGCAGTACTTGCACAGTTAGAAAAGCAAAAAAGGATGGATATCTTGAAAGCAGCTGTGAGTTATCCTTGCCTAGCTGAAATCAATAGCAACTGCATGTATCACTCCCTTGGAGTTGCCTGCTGGCATGTTTCTACATCAGAGAATATTTAGAATCTTAATCTTTCACAGATTCCTTCATTTTTGCAGATTTAAGATCCCTGATAATTTAGTGCTTAGTTTGAATATCAAATTACAATTTTTTTTTAGTACATCTATGTCATAAAATATGGCGTGTTATTTTTGAACTTCATTGTCTACCTGACTTGCTTTTTGTTAATTTTAATGATCAACTCCTTGGGGTTCTAAAGTTGTTCTAAAGTTTCACAGTATTGAGTGCAATGATAGAGATTAAGTATGTGGAACTGTGATGAACTGCATCCTCTCTGGCACAAAGTCAAGAGCATTCAGTTTCTGGTTTAACAGTTCATGAACCGGCTTTTGTTTTGACTGATGATGTATTCTTTCTTTTCAGACATCTGGGAGACTCGAGATATCTGCTAGCAAACTGCACTTCCCTGTCTCCCTCAAATGGTGTTCTCTCACCTAATGTTCATCTCTGGGTTTAACTCTTGCTTCATAACTCTTGATATTGGTAATATATCATCTGCAGAATCTCAGAAATGAATTCTAGGCAATGTAGACATGAAAAACCTTCTTCCATCAGCCAGCCACTCACCTGATGCAGGCAGAATTTGATTTAGTTTTTACTGTATTTGGCTCATTTTCCTACAGAAACTTCCCCATCACATCCCATTGGACTGGCAGACCTGCAGCCTTTTGGCTCACAGCCATTCTTCTCTTCTGCCTTTGGCACCAGGAGTGTCTTCCTTCTTATTCACATGGCACCCATGGACTGGAGACAGTGCAAACAGGCAGGTCTCACAACCTGTGACTTGTGCTGATTTTCATTTTGGGAGCAAAATTAAGGAAAACCCATTTTTCTTCTTTAATGCTAGTTAAAAGGCTGAGGTACATCTACTTATAGGACACTTTCAAACATAGCCCAGCCTATTAGGTTTTATCTTGTGTAGATGTTGCTCCAACATCTGTCTCTTATCTTCCCTTCCAAAATGTCTTTCTGGTGAGAGAAACTTTGTGCTAGGATCAAGTTCAAGTGTAGAGCCAAAAATATTCATTCATATTTAGCTTTTGTTTCTGGTTTTCAGGTTAAAAAATGTTTAAATCTATTTACTAAAGAAATATTTCAAGTTGCTCTGTGTATATATCTGTAATTTATAACTAAATGCAGGGGTTTACTGAAGCATTCATTAATTTATAGGTTCACTAATAAATATAATGATTTTTATTAATAGTTTAATGATAAATAGTATAATTTATTATATTGATAAGATTACTTTATCAGAATGAAATAAACAGGAGAGAGTAATGGTTCATGCTTGCAGCATAATAATGCTTAAAACAAATACGATTGCCTTAGGCCTGCCATCGGTCTTTCACAGATGACAGGCATTATGAAGTAAATAATCAAAATTTTTACTACTCTTGGCACAGGTACTTGGAAAATGCATTCAGTATTCTGACTTTTCCCTCACTTTCCATGGTGTTTTCTCTATAAACATTCTGCCAAATGTAGAGAAAATTCCACTCACCACTTGTTTGATTCTCCTCCCGTGCTAGGATCTGTTCCACACCTGTACATTTTTTGTTCATGCTGTGCCCTTATAGGCTCGAGGCAATTTATTAACTGTGATTGTTCAGAGACTTTTCATACAGACAGCTCTTTCTTAATGTGGGACTTTGGTCTTCCATAGCTGTGGACACATGGCAAAAAATAACTTTGTGTGGCAAACCTATTTGGTGACCAGCAAAGGCTCACATGCACATGGGTGGCAGCCACTCACCCTTTGCTGAAAGTGAATTATATTCTGAAAACTGAGTTTTAAATACAGATGAGGTCTGTGCTGTAACACGCTATTTAATGTCTGTTGGTTTGTTATTTTCTTAACCTGCAAAATGTTGGTAATATGTTCTCTGTTCCCTAGGGAGCTGTGAATCCAAATGAATTTATTACAACATGCTTTGGAATCCTTAAGTGTTACAAAAACACTGTTGATCAGTGAAACAATCCTTTTTTCTGAAATATTGGGGAAAACAGTGGGCTTAGGTGTATCTTGTCAGGTTCAGGACACATTCATAGTAATGTATGAAAATCTACTAGAAACATTTTATGGCATTTGTTTATAGTTTTTTTAACTTATCAGTTAAAATCTGTTTCACATTAAAAATTCTTATTTTCAGTATTACTACTCTGATTTATCTTGTGTGTTGGTTAAACTGCATGCATAATTTATTCTTTCACAGTAGTAAAATGTACAGATGACTAAGAATTCAGTAATTCAGCTTTTTCTCAGGAAAGAATAGCAAGTTTATATTAAGAATGGAACTGCAGATCATAACTTCAGCTTGATCCAGAAAAAGACTGAGTATCTATAAACTAATTCACATACTCTTTCAGTAAGGAAAACCTGAAGTTAAGATTTTGGTTCAAGATTCTTAATATTTTGAGGTTTTTAGTGCCATATATAATCGAATTGATAAATAAATATGATATTCAAACTTGGATTGGATGTGTGTTTTATCCCTCTGAGATTAATAACCAGCTTCATTGGTAAATTGGCCATTTTGAGGGAATAAAAGATATCTAATACAGTTACCAGATAGGCAGCTGAATCCTTTGTCATAGACCTTATATAGAAATGAACAGACTAAATGATCTTTTAATGCAGATTTATATTCCAGGAGGTAAAGAACAAAATTTATGTCATTTCAGGTCTTTGCCACTGAGAACTCTCTTAGCATACACTCACACAGACTTTTTTTTGAAAGAAAACAATTCATGCATAAACCCAGGAGACAGAAAATGTTCATTTCTTCTTCCAAAAGACACTCTAATATTGTTAAATTCTTCAGTGGGAATTTTTGGGGCCTCCAAAATAATAGGGCAGTGAAACACCTTCTTAAAAATCTTTCTTTTCCAGCCTTTCCTATTGTTGCAGAATTATCCATGAAATGCAGTACCAACAGAACTTTATATTTGGGGCAAAAAAAACCCCAAAACAACAACAAAAAGACAAACAAAAAGACCAAAAAAAAACCCAACCAAAAAAAAATCAACCCAAGGAGTAAAAGAATTTGATAATCCTTCACATTTTGAAGAGGAAAGGGGGGAAAATGAAATTTATTGCAAAAACTCAGTTTGTAACTTCAGGAGTTCACTGTATCAGAGTGGAGGCATTTAAATAACAGGAAAAACAAACCTGTTATAATGTTACCCAAGAAATGATAGGTAATTGCGATACCTTTAATATCTGAAATTCTTCTCTTAATGTCTGAGATGTGCAGAAATAAATAAAATACTAAGCTCATCACTCTGTTGCTGTAATTTTAATACCATTAGAGGCAGGACTCTGCTCTCCCATGCTGGAAGGAAGGATGATGGGATCACAAAGAAATGGGAGTCCCTGGCAGCCAAAATTCTTCCTTTTAGCTCCTGCATTAAAGCATTCGAGTGTTTGCAAAGTGTGTGTCATGCTTGCCCTTACTTGCCAAGTCATATAATCAGATTTTTGGGTGGATGCAAGCCTGGCCCATCTTTCATCGTGTTCCTTCCTGCTCTTTCTCTGAAAGCTGCTGTTCATGAGGTCACTGGCAACAACTGTGTTGTCTTTATGTTCTTTCCAGTTCTACTATGTACCAGAATTTTTAGCTACTTGGTTGCCTGGGGGTTCTTTTGTTGCTGTGTGGTTTGTTTTGGGGTTTTTTTTAAGGCTTCCGTCTGCATGATTTTTCTTAAATTTTCCTAATGGGATGGGGAATATTCTGCAACTGCATCTTAGAGGGTTTTAAGGACTGATAGTGCTGGAGAGCAATAACCTATTTATAATTGGTAAATACGTCATAAACATGCATGGTATAATATATATTTTTGGAAAAAAATAAATGCTTTTTATTACTAAGATACTTTTAAATACAGAAGATGGAGTCTTTAAAGAGCTCTTCTGAAAATGACCCTATGAAATTCAATATGTCTATGTAATTTAATGAATCAAAAGTCAAATTAGTAGTAATGAAATAAAGCAGTCATTTGAATCTGAAAATGTTCTGCTATGCTTTCCACTACAGCAGATGATCAATAACATAGTGGAGTGGAAAAACTTGAATTGATTCCCCCATCCTTCCTGTGTGTATGCTCACATTTTTGGGGCTACCTCAGGCTCTGCTGCACTCTGCTGCTTCTACGCCCAACAGTATTTTAAATCCCTTTTATTCACATTGAAAAGCAAAATGTGTTTTTCTGATCCAGGGTGGCGGAACCAAGAAGGCTCACTGTGCACAGCCGAAACAAACAATCCTATGAAAGGAAATAATTGATAACTTTTCCAGGGGTTTTTCCTTCCTTTGAAGGTGGATGGCGGAGGGGGCAGGGAGGAGTTTGGGTTTCCTATTAACGTGGAAAGGGTTAAATGAAACACAAATTCCTTATAAATTAAAGTAGCCTCAGTGCCCTTGTGTCCTCATGAAAAGGAGCACCAGACCTGGGAGCTCATCGATATTATAGCAGGAACACTCTGGGCTGCTGAAAGGAAAATGAAACAGCTGAGACAAGGCAGAATCCTTAATGCAAGAGGGAAATGCCCAATGTTTACATAAATGCTCTTCCTCGCTAAAACCTTTAGAAAACAAGCGCTGTTTGTTGGCAAATCATGTGTCAATAACTGGAGCTCAAAGGAGCAAAGTGATTGCTAGAATATTAATTTTGTTTTAAGTGATGCTAGACTCCGTACTGAAAAAAAAAACCAAATTTAGCATGTTATTTTTGAGGATTCCCTCTTCCATGTTTGTGGAATAATTAATAATACATAAATTGCATTAAATGCCCAGCATAAAAAAAAAATCCTGTTCCAATTATATTTATTGCAATGCTCAATAATTGCAGCTTTAGCATTTACAGGTTATAATCTAAACTCCTAGTCATAAACTTGACTTAAACACCGAAGTATTTTAAACTGATACATTTTCTCTTTTCCAACTTCCCTTTCAGTGCTAGGGTCTTAAAGCTTCTGTTTTTCAGATTTATTTTATTCCCTAGACTCAGAAGTTGAGTTCCTTTAAAAAAAAGAAATTTTCTCACTTAATATGGCTATATGAACTTGATATTTAAAAAAATATATAAACAAATTAACAATAACTCACCAAATAATTCAAGATTTGTGATTAAAATCACAATGTTTGGCAATACCTTTTTATTCCCTAAATAGGGTTGATTCTCTTTTGTATTTTATTACATTCACATTGCCCTTTCTGATCCAGGGTGGCAGAACCAAGAAGGCTCATTGTGCACAGCCAAAACAAGCAACCCCATGAAAGAAAATTTTTAAATACAGTTGATACACCTAATAAATAAATGCACCTAAATACAGTCGATTCTCTTTTGTATTTTACTACATACATTTTTAGGAGTCAGATTTTTTGGTAGGACTGTGCTGGGGTCTTATAGCTCCACCAAAGAAGCACTGTGAAATAATCACAGAGTCATAGAATGGTTTGGGTTGGAAGGAAAATATCTGGATAAAAGCATCTTTTTGTCCTTAATCTCCACATTGTTTCCTGCATCTGCTAAGCTGGTCTCGTAAGAGCAAAAAGTCACAAAAATGTCATTTCTCAAGTTCTAGTTCACGTCGTGGCCTGTTCTGAGAACCAGCACATATCCCTGCAGTCTCAATGGGGTTCTCTTCCAGCCTGGCATGGGCCATGCACCAGCTGGGAAATTGCTGCCCTGGGGTGGCACTGCTCCAGGGTCCCCACGCTGTCCTGCTCCAGGTGAGTGTCAGGTGCCATTGGGACATCTGGAGACTTCTCCGTGCCACATGAATTCTGAGAGGGAGACATTGTGAGCTCCTTTTTGGCCTCTTCCTACAGTCAGAGGAACAAAAATCAGTCCAGAATGAAGTCCAGAGCCTACTATTTAATTAACTTGCCCATCTGTCATGTAAGTATTTGTCAAAGATTTGTGAAATCTTCACGTCTGGAATACTTTCATGTGGAGGACCTTTGCATTCGAATGAGGTTCTCTGATGAAAATCGCTGTACCAGCAGAACCCGTATAAATATTGGCTTTAGATGCCACATGGTACATGGCACTTCATTACTTTTGGGTACCTTTCCTTTTTCACTGAATAAAAAAATGCATTTCTCATTTGCTAAGCGCTGCTCCCTGAAACAAACAAACAAACAAACAAACAAACGAAAAAAAATAGATCTCCACTTTTAAAATCAGACAATTGCTATTCATAGAAACAAGTTTTCAGCCAATAAATACTACAGAAGCCTGGATTGAAAGGTCGCTGCTGCGATAGGCAGTCAGGGTCTGTTTTTTTAATGGAAGCGGTATTATGTGTCTTTGCTGCATAATGTGTTTTGCTGGAAGGTGAAGCTGTACAGCAGTGAGCTTTCTCCAGAGGCCTATTCTCTCGGCTTTATGTCGAAGACAGGCTTCAGCAGTAAATGGCTTTAAGCTTGTCAAAGAAAGGTTATTAAAAATGTTCCTGCCTTTCAGTCTCCACGCTCAATAGGCACAAAAATTCAATACTGTAGGGATTTTTTTCTATTTAGTCATGTCATTTGGCGTTTTGCCTATAGCTAAAAATGAGATACCATCTGGTTTAGGCTCACTAATGATTCTGCATTGTTACCTGGACCAGTTCACTGGTTTATTGTTGGCACTTAGGAAATAAACTTGCCTTCTGCTAATTGCACCGTGGCTACTATGGTTTGTTAAGACTTAAAATCTCAGTGATTTCTGGAGGTGGTGATTTGAAATCACCGTTCTTCTGTACTCACAGATGTCTGTACTCATGCTCTGAGTAGTGCTGGGTTTTGCTGCCTTGGCACATTTCTTTCATCACAATGTGTGGTGGAACCTCATCTGCCTCAGGGCCCTTAGAAATTCCCTGATTTCTGGTGACTGGCAGGAAGTTAAAGTGTTGCCAGATCCTGCCCATCCTACTGCAGCTCCTCAGGATTGGGGGACACAAGAACATTCTTGATCATTCAGAATAGTGAAAATCCATAAATGAATCCTCACATGAGCTACTGAACCTTTCTTTTTCTGATGGCACCCACTGCAATCCAGACACACGGCACATCTTGTCCTGCAGGAGTGTGGAGAGAGGGATTTTCCCCAACCCTCCAGCCTGAATCTAAGATGATTTCAAAAGGAGGTACTACAAAACATTAAGGGATTGTTTTATGTGACTGACAGATCTAGGAGAAGCGTTTTTATTGAAAGTAATGAGCAAGGGCTTTTGTTTAGTATTATCAGAGCTGGGATGTGTACCTGCATTTACAAGAATAATTCAAGCCTTCAAAGACTGTCTAGGACTTTCAGAAAAGTCTTTTTTGTGATCAGACCGCCAGCACCTTGCAAAACAATTGTTTCTCTAGAAGTATCACTCATAATGGAATCTGAGATGCTTCTCCCACTATGAAAACTGATTTTGTGAGGTTCTTGCCCAAGCTGCTTCCGATTGCATGAGGCCAAACCCCAAATTGCTTTATTATCTTATGTTCTAGCTACTGAGCAGTGCAGGCAAGTAATCTAAAGACAGACCTGTGGGACTTCTTGCCAAAATCTACTTGCTCAGGAAAGAAACCTTAGAATTTTACAAGCAGCAGCCTTCTCAGAAGGTAGTCTCTAAAGCCATGAAACTGCTAAGATGTTTCAGTCTTGGCTGTAGCACACACTTATATGATACTTCTAGAATATTTTATTGTCTGGATGCTGGGATACAGGTGGTAATCGCTTCATGATGTCGTGATAAAATATGAATAGACCACTTCAGTGCAAAACAGGAACTGTTTCAAAGTCCTGGAGTTTAAGGCTTTTAAGTTATACCTTTCAAATATTTCAGTTGCATTGTTTTCCATTCTGGTTTGCAGTAATGAAGTACACATGTATCAACTGGTAGGTATGATGGTGTCATTGACAAGGAAAATTTCTGTTTGTAGAGGGAATCTTTACTATGTTGGCAAACATTTGCATGTAAAACCATTTAGAATGGTGTGAAAGCATGTTCTGCATTTAGCTGAGACAATTTTCAGCAGTTACACAGCAAAAAACCAAGATTAAGGTGTACCATGCTTAGGATTTAGAAGATTTTATTGCAGCTTCTCCTTCTCACAGTCAGTAGTTGTACTTTTGCCTGTGATTAAGGCCTTGCTTTTAGATACTTAATTTCTAGAAGAATCATAATACAGGTATGTGTAGGTTTCAAAAAGGAGTTTGGTGACATCTTTGGTGACACAAAAAAATGTGACTCTGTTCACTCTGTTCACTTTTTTTTTCCTGACCAAGTCCAAGCCACACCTATCACACAAGATGTCAGGTATGAATAACTTACAATATCAATTTCCAATGCACGTTGCTTTTGGTTTCTTTAGTTTCCTTAAGGACACTCACAGTATTCCTCGCTTAGGGCAGAAATGCTTTTACTTAGCCAAATGTAAGCTACAGAAACTGTGAATATATATTATTCCAGCTATCAAATTCAACTCATTATGCTTAAATTCTGCTCTCTTTTTCTATGATTATTGTAGGAAATTTAATGACATAATAACTGTTCACTAACAAAAGAAACCTTAAGAGAATATTGAAGGATCTGGAGTTTGTATTTTTAATATGAAATTGCTGGGAACTTGTTTTAGGAACACGATCATCATCGTGTCATTGAAAATAAATGTCACTTCAGTGATTGACTGCCTTAGATTTCAGCATGTTTTCATTGAATATAAGAAAAGTCTCAACAGATATTCTTAATGATGAATTCATTGTCTAAAATACATTTAGAAGATGCATATTTTAGTTTCCCAAAAGACATATTTGTTAAAATGGAGAATTTAATGAATAATTCACAAGGGGAAAGCAAAAAGTTAGCAAGCAGGCAATTAGACCTTTTCTGCTGGTGAAAAGGTCTAATTACTTTTGAATGAAGTACTTGAAAATATTTTCAGACTGGTAATGGTAAGTGTGCTGTATAGCTGAAAAGGATCCAAAAGGGAGAGACAAAGTTCTGTGAAAAAAGACTGCGGAAAAGCAAAGCAGAGAAATCTAACTAACCATAAACATAGAAATAAACACATGAGATCTATCACATAAAATGCCAATGATAAGCACAACCTACATTAAGTAATGGAATTTCTAACATGAATCAGAGAAAGCTGAGATACAAATATCAGCGCAGAAGTTGAGAAACTGTGATGGAGGAGAAGAATGAGGGCAAGGAGGAGAGCAGAACAGAAGGGGAAAGAAGATAAATGTGTTCAGAGTATTCCCCATAAGTTTTATATGGGGAATACTCATATTGGTTGATGTATTAAAGGCACCAGGGGAGGAAAACCCCAGCCCATATGGGTGAGGGTGCCAGAATCTGCAGTTAAACAGGGAAAGCTACAAAATGAAGTCATGGTTTTCTTGGCTGAGGATGAAATCCCACCCCAGCTATGAGGAAGATTTTGCAAGGACATATGGGACTTTGCTATTAATACCTCTCACTGTGATTCCCAAAGCCTTTCATAAACATGAGAGGGTTCCTAATGCAAAAGCCTGGATCTAAATGCAGATTTCCTAAGAAAGTAAAACTGTCTGGATCTGAAGTTCTGGGCTGGCTGATTATAAATGTTCTTGAACCATGAAGTTTAGACCATGACATTTTTTTGGCCCTGGATGAGCCTTCCTTTCTTAATCTAGTCCCACCCCATACTCCCTTCTTTTGAATTTATTTGGAATATTTTTGTCAAATCAATACCAGTCTGAATAGTATGCACTGCTTTTTGTATCAGATTGATAATTGTGCTGTCTTATCCAGGGAGTGTTAGTGCATAATCAGTCCCTATATTGCTCTTTATAACTAACACTTGTCTTACATTTTCCATTTAAAAAAACACTAAAGTGTTTTGAACTGCAAAAAATGTTAACTGTTCCTGCTGGGCATATTCCCCAAGATGAATATTTTTGAGAAGTTCCTGCAAAAAATTAGTGGAATGGGGGAAGGGATAGAAAGCAGCAGCAATAATTCTGTGGCCACCAAACTACTGAGGGCTTAGTTTTGCACTTTAATACTCCTTTTAAGTTTTATACTTCTTGTTACTATCTCTTTTTGCCTGGATATTTCTAAATTCTACAACCCTTACCAAACTGCAAGGGGAATACAAGTGCGTCCCTAAGTCTTTTTGTAGTTAAATTAAATTGATTGGATGCTAAATTATATTTATGTAATTTTAATCTAATATATTGTTGTTGTCCTTAGCTAAAATTACTTCAATATTCTTTCTTTCTGGTGTTTTGTTCCCTGTTCTGGGAGATGACAAAAAGGAACAATTTTTTTCTTCTCCATTCTGTTTCAGCATTCCAAGACAAGTGTAATCATCTGGAGCTTTTTCTTTAGGGATGTGGTTGCACGTTACATGTTTGCATCTCTGTTTTTCCTGAGCTGTGTTTTCACATTCAGTCATTATGATTGTATCTGAATCTGTCACTAGGCCTGACCCCCATACTCAAAGCATATTTTAAGGAAAGCATTCCTCTGTTTTAGTGGAGAAAAGAAGAAAGATCTTGTTTATTCATCAGTGTAGTAAATATATCATCTGTATAAAATGCATCTATTTCCTTTTAAATAATCATGTAAGAGAGTAAAAACTGGAATCAATGCTCTTCATATTTTAGTTCTCTTACCTCAAAGCCTAACAGAAGTCAAGCAAAGAGAATCTATTTGTTTTCACTTGTCATGTCTGGATGGTGAGACATTTTCCACACAGGAGAACTCAAGGCATTCATGGAGTTTTGGGGTAGGGCAGATATCCAGGGGCTGTCCACACAATTTACAATTTCTCTCCAGCGCTGTTCAGTCATCAAGCAATGAAAAATATCTCTTGCATAGCAGAAGCACGAGAACACCCATCCGTCCTGTGGCATTCCCCAGCCTGAAGTTATGCTAAAACCAATTACAGTAAGAGACCTTGGGCTGACTGCTTTAACTTCTTTCTTCTACTGGATCTCAGAGAGGGCCAAATGTGCTGAAATGTGTCTCAAAACAGCTATTCCCATGAACACAAACACTCTGTTGAATAACAAAACTAACGTTCTTAATTTTTTCTTGTACAAATGCAAAGCCTTTTCATTCTTTGCTGTTTTATACTTTCTGATCCATTCTGAACTCATCGCTTTTCAATACCCCAGGGTGAAGCCATACATTCCTCCTGAGCAGGACATATTCCCGTGTCCTTACAGCTGGCAGGTTCTCCTAGTGCTCCCAGAGCCTGCAATGCAGCTTGGAAATGCCTTTTCTAAAAGCAGCAAATGTTATGTTATGATTGATTCATCCATTCTCTGTTCACAAAGCACTTGTTGCTTGTCTCACTCCACCACCAGCAGAGCACCAGCCCTGACTGCCTCCCACCAGCCGGGATGGCTACCAACCTGTAGGCAACGTCCAGATGGCAGGAAATTAGCTTGATTTTAAATTAAGATGGCAGGTAATTTATGGTTAAAAAAATCATATGGAAGATGGGGAACAATAGGGTAGTGTAGGACAAACAGGAATTCCTAAATGAAGACTGTTTATTTTTGCTATCTTTATACAGCAAAAGGCATAATAGGTTTCATGGTCAGGAATTACATGACTAGCAGTTTATATTTAGAAGGTTTTAAGTTACTGATTAAAATTTTTTAAAATATTTCAATGTCCTCTCAAGATGATCTTGAAAATTTTTGTCTCTTTGTACATTCTGAGAACTTGGGACAGGCAAACAATTGCAAACAACTGCAATTTCGTAAAATAACAACAGAGTACAACTTTCGTCTGACTGGCGAAACCAACTTCACTGATGAAGTTTTTTCCCTTTTCAGACTTTTATCTTGATGGAAGTATCAATCCAGTGAAGGAGCACTATGACAGCAAACTTTACTTGTGTCTTTAATTACCTGGGCAAAGAAATTAAATTCCTTTGGTTGACCTGCAATTAAACAAGGTATACTCTCCTCTATCTTGTTCTTGAAGAATTCCTTTGATTTCAGTGGATGCATTCATGACCTTTAGGAACACCTGACATTAACCTCTGCTGAATGGGTGGGTGCAAGTCAGTATTTGAAAAATGAAACTTGATATAGACCTCCACAGTATAATCTGATATCACTGATAGCACTGCTGATGCTGTGCCATGGGCTTTCATCACAGGTTACAGAACTCAGGAACCAGGCAGGAGAAAATTATATTTTGCTTATTATCCATAAAAACAGCTGGTTCAAAGCTGGTCTACATACATCAACAAAAGTTCTGATCATGTTTTTGCACTACAAAGTAGACATAATCTTTAGAAGCAATGGTCTAGAAGTGGATTTACTCCTGGAAAATCAATTGATATGACTTCTGTGCATCCAAGTAATTTTTAATTTTTCTTCTGTCCTTCAAGCAGGAAATCTTTGTTTAGCTCTCATCCTATATTCTGACTGTCTGTAGTCTCTAGGTTTATACATTTCTGTGATTTCTCAGAATTTTCACAGACTTCATGAAGTTTAGTCATCCTGACTTATAGCCTTAGTTCTAGGATATTTAAAGAGACCTGGAAGGCTGATTTTCTTTTTTTTTTAAATTAAGTAACAGAGAGAAACCTGTATACTTTGAAATAAACAGTACCTAGAAGCTCAGAGGTTAGCAAGGGAAAAGAACATCAAGTCTGTGTATTCAAGAAAAAGAGACAAGGCATATAACATCTCAGGTTGGGCATCACAGCTTATTTTGTCCTAATGCACCTACTCTTCCCAGGAAATAGATTAATACACATACATCTAATATTCTCAAACACCAGCATCTCTCTTGTGCCATATAGCAGTTTCTAAACTGGGTATTAGAAAAATACCCTGGGCTGGAGTGATTACCATAAACACATTTTCCACAAAAAGAACCTTTCCATATGTTCTCAGGATAAGATGTGTGCTTCCACTAGGAAGGATTCTTTATTGGATAAGCACTGGAGAGGAATTCAGGAAAACTCCAATCTAATCCAACTTTGCCGTTAGGCAGTGAAATTAATTTGGTCAAATCGCTTTATCTTCCTGCACCTCAGTTTCTGTGTGTATGAACTAAGGTTCCAGTGCAATCCATGTGAGATGCTTTTAGCTAAGAAATTCTGTTCCATTCTCCTTCTGGGGGTAAAAGATACCCTCTCCATCTTCTCAGAGTGTTTGAGATTTCTTCCTAATACCTCCACATTTGACCATTAAAGACAAATAAGTGACTTTTTAGTAAAAGGCATTTTATTCTGTTAACAATGGCAGTCTTGCACATACAGTATTTTAGTGCAATTTTGTCACTAGTTTTTAATTTTCAAGCTTCGGGATACCATACTGGCTTATGGTTTTGTTGCTTTTTCAGCAGACATAGAATGACTGTACCGTTTTGCTTTCTCTCTTCCTTTCACGAGTTTTTCTCTGGTTTAATTTATGAATGTTTGGGCAATTGTTGGTCAGTATGCTCTCACGTTTTCTCTTCCCTTCCCATATTTCAATCCTTTGGCTGGTATATAGTTTTTATATATATTTTTATATCCATGTGCCTGTGTGTGGTTACGTGCAAGTGTACCCAGAATTGTGCACACGTCTGCATATGTGCGTTACATCAGTCATAAAACCTTGAAAGGCCATGAGCTCCAAGGGCAGGGAGCTCTGGAGTATAAATCTGCATGATTTGGATGTGAGTGGTTCCTTGCCTGTGTTGGGATGAAGCCTTAGAGTCTGAAGTCTCTTGACTAATCAACAGATCACTAATTAAGGGTTCCTTGTCTTTTATTGGCACTTAGGAATGCATCACTTCCACCCCGTGGGAGAACATTAGATACGGACAGCATGGAACCCTTTACTTACCTGCACATCCAGAAAAAACAAAACCGTTCTGTCTTGTCCAGGATTTTGAATAGCAAATAAATAGCAAAGCTATCGTACATCTCAATGTTCTGCCACTAGAGTGCACCAGAATGTTTAGTTGGAATGGACTGATTGCATTAACTCCCCTCACCTTAAAACAGTGTTCTTTTATGTTGTACAAGTCTCTTCTAAAACATCTGCATGATTTTAACCCATTTTTAATATAAATGAGAAAATATCTGCTCCTACATATATCAGAAAGTATAACTTAGGCTTTAGGCTTGCAATAAATAGTTAAACCCCATTTTTTCCACAGTTTTTTCCACGAAAGCCAAATGAACTTGCTAATTCTGCCAGCAGACATTTCAAGCGCTTGAGTTTGTGGCACTTGATTTTATTGAGCGAGTGTAAAGTGAAAACACAAATTATGATTAGAGGCAGAATTCTGATGGGTTTTCCTAGATAGACTTGCAATTAATGTGATTGTATCAGCATTTGAGTCGAGAGATGTATGAGTTCTGCTATCATAGCCAATAACTGTATGTGTAATTTGAAACATTAGGTTTTGATTACTGTGGAATTAAAGACCCAGGCTTATTATTCTACCCAGAGTAGTGATTTCTGGTATTTCATTTCACCTTGGTACTTTTAACTGTACATTCACAAATAAATAAACAATAATATTTGAGTGCATTAATATCACAAGCCCAAGCAACAGAGAACTCTGCTGCTGGACAACACATCATTATGCATTTTAAACATAAAGCTACCTTTCTTTCTAATTGCGAATATATCTGTAAGAACACTGATATATGGTGATAAGAGTAGGGATTCAGATTGAGATTTAGGAATCAAAAATAATTTGTAATTTTTTTTCTGATCCTGCTTTGCTGAAGTCAATGGGAGGTGATAGAATTAGCACTTAAAATTTAAATTTTCTAAGCAGTATTTGAAGTTGCAGCTATCAAACACTGATCAGACCTGTGCTAAAAACGCTCATTTTTAGCATTACAGGACTTAATTTATCTGTAAAAGACATACTGAGACTTTAGTAAAATCAAGTTACCTAAATGCCTATGCCAATCCAATGTAATTGCTGGCGATTGCACAAATGTCCAATAGATGATCTTATTGGATTTTAGAGCTGCCAAGCCTTGCTATTGAAAGGATAAATAGCTTCCTTAAAGACCATGAAAAGAGGAACAAAAAGTACAATAATAATCACCAGCTTGTTGTACAAATCATGAGGATTTGCAAGACTTGGTATTAATTTCAATACATTTGATTCGACCAAGTCCTCAGTCCAGAAAGTAAAGAACAAAATATACCAAAACATCTGAACATAAAAAATGTAGTCAAATACCTCTTTAGCTTTAGCTAATCCCTTAAATGCAACTTTTCATGTAAATACCTTCTTAGGTCTCATTCAAGAGCAAGAGACTTGTGTGCTTAAATTTAAGCACTTGAGTAAATGGTGTGAGGAATAGTCACAACCTGATAAACAAACCTCATCCAGAATCATCCAGAATTCAGAAAAAGCTTAAATTCTCACCTGGCAATCATTTGTTAGATGGGAAAAAAAGTTTTGACTATTCTTCTGGTATATCACAGAAGCAAAATCATAGAATCAGAGAATCATTTAAGCTGGGAAAGAACTTTAAGATCGTCAAGTCCAACCTATAACCGAGCACTGCCAAGTCCAGTGCTGAATCATGTCCCTGAGGCCAATCTTTTAAATACCTCCAGGCGTTCCACCATTGCCCTGGGCAATGTGTTTCAATGTTTGACAACCCTTTGGGTGAAAAAATTCTTCCTAATTTCCAATCTAAGCCTCCTCTGTTGCAACCTGAGGCCATTTCCTCTTGTCCTGTTACTCGCGACCTGGGAGAAGAGGCCAACTTCCACCTTGCTTCAATCTCCTGTCAGGGATTTGTGGAGAGAGAAGGTCCCCCTGAGCCTCCTTTTCTCCAGGCTGAGCCCCCCAGCTCCCTCAGACTTGTGCTCCTCATCAGACTTGTGCTTCAGAACCTTCACCGGTTTAATTGACCTTCTTTAGACATTCAGAATTTTCCAAGGTGACTAAATGAATTTTTTTTTCAGAATTGCATTGTAACAGTACTGTTAAAAATGAAAGAAGAATTTCTATGTGATCAGAATGTAATTTTTTTTCAAAATCAGTTATTTCTAGGAATTCTCTAGATACTCTTTTTGGTTTGTTTTTTTTATACCATTGATTTACTGCATGTGTTTACATTGGAATAGAGATTTAAAGGATCTTTTTCATTTATGTTTCAAAACACATTATCCAACTGCTTCACCCCAAATCATATTTTTCTTGGCTGTGTTTAACTCACATTGCATCTGTGGCAATAAATATCAAATGAAAGAAGGAAAAAAAAATGGTGAAGGCAACTCCATTGTAGTAATCAGATTACTCTGGAAATAAAGCGGTGGATCACTAAAATCTAATTTGGAAGTGACGAAGTGCATGTGATTGCCAAGTAATTATTTCTGCACAGTCCTTGTCCGTGGGGAGAACAGAATTATTGGACACTACACAATGTTAATGATGCCATAGCTTGACAACCTCATGAACATGCAGGAACACTGGTCTTCTGAGGACATTTTGTGACAACAATTTGTATTCATCCCAAAGTCTGTATTAATATGCGCACCAAAATCAGTCTGGCTGTGCTAGCAGCTTTTGTTGCTGTTGATTTTTGCAGAATAAAACTTAAACGTGACCTTCTGATCAGAATTTAACTTCTTATGTTGACTCACCTGCAAAAGATGAAGAGATGTTGGGGGAGTTGCAGAAAGAAAAGCGATGCAGTTATGGAAGTATGGAACATTTAAATTTTGCTGGTTATATTATCTGAAGCTTTTACTAGGCAATGGCAGATGTAGAAATTTCAGCCATGGCTCCATGATTATTAAATGCGATTGTCTTGTAGTACCGATAATATTTACATTCTATTTCAGACTTGTATTTCAGATTCCATGATTATTAAATGTGATTGTATTGTAATACTGATAATATTTCCATTCTATTTCAGACTTGTGTTTCAGATACGATTTTTGCTTATCTAAAAGAATGAATTTTCCTTCAGCAAGAATCGCAGCACCTCATTGCTGACTATTGGAAAAAATGCCAAAGTAAAGAGAAAAGATCAGAGCATAGATGCACTAACTCATGTTCCAGTGCTCAGTGTTTCCACCCCTCCTGGCAGCCACAGTGGTGCTCATTTTGGGTGTCCAATGGCTCATTTTGGGGGTCCAATGGCCAAGTTTGGGTGTCCAGTGGCTCATTTTGGGGGTACAGTGGCTCATTTTGGGTGTCCACTGGCCAAGTTTGGGTGTCCAATGGCCAAGTTCGGGTGTCCAATGGCTCATTTTGAGTAACCAATGGCCAGGTTTGGGTGTCCAATG
This sequence comes from Origma solitaria, assembly GCA_013397895.1. Classification (NCBI taxonomy): domain Eukaryota; kingdom Metazoa; phylum Chordata; class Aves; order Passeriformes; family Acanthizidae; genus Origma; species Origma solitaria. Next base: position 875,235 of record VZRL01003027.1, read on the forward strand.
GCTCAGTTTGGGTAACCAATGGCCAGGTTTGGGTGTCCAATGGCTTATTTTGGGTGTCCAATGGCCAAGTTTGGGTGTCCAATGGCTCATTTTGGGTGTCCAATGGCCAAGTTTGGGTGTCCAATGGCCAAGTTACCCAGTACCTACTCCAAATGAATGCAAAATTGTCTCTAGAAATTGTAAAAACAAACAAATGAATGAAATCGCTGCTACCATGACCCCCACCAAAATTGATGTCGAAGTCCACGTTTTCTCATCCTACTTTATCAACCTTAGATCAAAAATGCTACCTGGTTCAGGTGAGCTCTACGTCTGCAAATACCAGTCAGTGCTGTTAAGTCTAAAGACATCTATTCTTCTCACAGTTCTTTGATCTAAGTTGTTATAAGCTAATGGTTGCTCTGCTGTTGCTTTAGAAGAGTTGAAATGTGCTGGTGTGGTGGCTATGAACTCTTTGGGGAAGCCTTTGTAGGCTCCAATTGGATTTGAGGCTCCTCTACTAACACTTGACTCGCTGATGAGATTAGAGACAACTTTGTGGAACTGCTTTGTGCCCTGTCCCCTCTTCTTCACCAGTGATTTAAAATTCAGGTAGATTATTAATGTTGTAAAGGGTTGTCTTGAAAAAAGCTCTGATGAGTTGATAGAGAATTCCTGATAGAAAATCCTGACTCTAAAAGTATGACTTGAGCCCATTTCATTCTTTTATCAGTGAGAAAAATTCACCTGTAAAGTGTACAAAGCTTTTCTGGTCCTGTGGCATGAAACATTCCTTTTTTTTTTTTTTTCTTTTTCCCAAATTAGTGACTTTTGTGTAGAAGTTTTTACCTTATTTTTCACTCTAAGTGGTAGATTCAAGGACCCTGATGCTCATTTGTAGTCCAATCTGATGGAAACGTTTTATCAGCAAATTTATTTGCCAGGGTTTTGCTCCAGGCAGAGGAGTCACCCTTTCTGATGACAGTGAAAGGTGACTCCAAAAGCATTTTCTGACAGGGTTGGCAAAAATAATCTGATTTAAAAGCCACAAAAAGTAAACTAGAGATTAGTGGTAATAAGAGTAGGAATTCAGATTGATACTTACTAATCAAAAATAATTAGTAATTTTTTTTCTCATCCTGCTTTGCCAAAGTCAATGGGAGGTGATAGAATCAGGGCTTAAAATTTAAATTTTCTAAGCAATATTCGAAGTTGCAGCTGTCAAGGTTTGCATGTAATTGTTTCTGCATGGATTTGCAGAACTGAGTTTGAACCAAGATCTGCATTTGGGAAGCCAAACTTGGAGCAGGATTGAATTCCATTTCATTTGGGCCATACAGCAAGGTTTGAGTTCTGTGGGACACTGTGGTAACACAACTGAGTAATGAGATAAGCACTGCACCGAAGCAGAATTTATAACTCCAGGCCATAGCTCTCACTGTGAATTGTCTCTATTATGGGATTTAAGGATAATCACAGTGAGCAGAATGACCAGCAAGGGAAGGAGCTTTTCCCTTAGAATATAATGACATACTGAAACAAGCGATAATGAAAACAGCCAAATTACTTTGGATTCTGAAGGAATTCTGAAAAAATCAGTATTCCTATTAGCTGCCTTGACCAAATCAGAGGCAGCATCTATATTCCATAATTTTTCACATATCAAGAAATTCACATAGAAATGTTGTGTGTGGGGAATCATTTTCTTTCACTTTGTCTTCCTACAGTCTGTGGCTGTGAGCAAAGTGCTCCAGGCAGTTGCTGGCTCCAAGAAAAACCAGGGGTAATTAATACCCCTGCTACCAAATTTTTAGAAGTTGTTTTCAGCTGTCGTGGGTTGGAACCACAGCTTGCATCACCCTTTATACTAGCAGTGAGGAAATGAGAACTTCTGAGTTGATTCACTTCCAAAATGAGTGCATGTATTCACATACAGGAGTAGAAGGAATCGATTCTCCAAAATTAGGGGGTGTGAACGCTATTTAAATGACATGTCTCATCTAATTTCTCCTGTGGCTAGGAAAAAAAAAAACCAAACCCAAACAGTCTTGTAATTAAAACATTTTGACTTCAACGTGTGAGTGGCTGGGACCAGATCCCTGTCATGCCTATCTACTGTCACTGAGAAAATAAGTTGGAAAGATAGAATGCTTTCCTGCTGGCATAGCTACTTTGGGGATTAAGTCAGTGAATAAGAAATGTGCAAAAAACAGAGAAGTGTAACCTGAGCGTGCACCTAAGATTTGTTACCTAGTTGCAGGCGTGAGAAAATGAAATGTTAGCCCTGAAAATAAGGGTTTTAGATGAAGTTCTGCAAGAAGACATCCCTATGAAACAGATTTTCTGCTTTCCACTTATGAGAGACATTGAGTTGGTTAAAAATATTTTTCAGTTACTGTTTTCTCATTTGTTTCTTATAGAAGAAATATCTTACAAAGTGGCCAGCATAGCCATTGTCTAAAATGTGGTACAGCAGCAGATTCCAACTGTCCCTTTCAGCTGAGGAAAGTAATTTGAACTGTATTGTAATTTAAGAGACTTCTAAAAACAAATTATTTCATTCTACCCCTCTATAATTTATTTATTCTGCGCCTAATTCTAAAAGCAAGGTTTTTAACTGGTTTCGGTATGCTTTTTGTCAGCACTGGGATTGTTTAGGTCAAGTCTCTTACCATCTGAGGAACTTTCTTGTCAGAAATTCTACCTCCTCTCTTGCACCTGCCTGCCCTCTCACGTAACCCTTGCAGGGAGGGATGGTTCTTTCCCTGTGTCTGTGGAGCCTGCACTATTGCAGATGCTACTGAAACCAGTAACAAATAATCTCTGTCTTTAGTTTCACACGACAAAGTTATGTTCTCATGAATAAATAAACTGACAGAAAGACAGGATTTTTAAAGTGTTTGGTGTTGGCTTATTCTCTTTCCACTTAGTCCATGGAAAGAAACAGAGGCCAGGATTACATATTTCGGGAAATATCAGCCTTGGTATGATAGACCTAATCCAGCACAGTTTTAAACCCCAACATAAACTCACAGGGGGGAAGTCCTGCTCAGGGATAATGGCAGTGATATAGGAATTGTGGTGTTTAATTCTGCTTTGGACCTGACTCTGATCCTGCCCCAGCCCAGGCACTTACACATCTCCATGGATTAAATTGAGCCCAAAAGGGTTTACATACAGAGATTCAGGAATCACTGAGTATTTCTGAATCCTTTGTTGACAAAGTTCTTACTTACATCTCAAAACTGTAAGAATAAGGACAACTTGAGTACCATCATTTCCCCTGCTCTAAGAAATGCTTTTAGCAGTGCTGGGGAGGAATCAACACCTTCCTCTGCTGTCCCTGGGGAGTCTAGCTGCTCCAGAACACAGAAATTATATGCTGGCGACACAAGAAATGCTACTATTTTGGACATCTGCAAATATTAATCAAATATATCATTGGGAGAAAAGCAGCATTTACCAAATGATCAATAAAAACACTTTGAGAGCCCATTTTCCACCATCTCCTTATCAAAGCTACAAAGGACCTCCAGTGCTTGCAAGGTGATTTAAATGGATTTCTTCTTTGTTTCTGGCCTGCCACTTTATGTGATTTCTATAATATAAAAGGTATTTTAAACAGAAAACCAAGATTGAGTGTCCTAACACTGCAAATCTATTTGTGCTTTATAGAATTGCATTTGCAGGCCTGGTATTATTTGTAAATTGTATTTTCTCAAGCCAGTTACGAGACTGTAATGGGTTAAATTAATCAGGCTGTATAAATGTGAGCTGAACATATGGTCAGGCCCTCTGAGAGTTTTAAAAAGCAAATGTCTGCTAAAACAAGTAAAATCCAGCTTTTTGTGAGTATGTTGTCAGCATGAAAAGAGTCCTCTTGTTTACCACAAGGAAAAAAAGGGGGAACATCTGCAATTATTTCACCTCTCTGGGTGCACACAATGAAATGGGAGGAAAATTAATGTTTAAGTAGGGACAAAAAGGCAGAGAAGTGGAAAATCCATTTGGGAAACTGGTGTGAAAAGTTGTGGGAGAGGGAAGAAATATTTGATGGCTGGACTTGTAATAGGAAAGGGAATAACTCTAAAATGCAGGCCCTCAAGCTACTGCAGAAGTTTTGATTTCTAAGAGAATTATTTTTGGTTTTACTCCTCTCTACAGCACCCCAGACTAATGCAATGAATTTGCAAAACCTCCCAATCTTTTAAAATTAAATGTCTGTCTTAAGATCCTTACCAGTTTTTGGACCGCAAGTTTTAGAACTGATCAAAGATATAAAAGTTTTTTGAGCTATTTGACAGATAATAAAATAAGCGCCTGAACTGTGACATCTGTATGATCTCTGAGTAAAAGATATTTTTATCTCCTCTCTCTTTCATTTTAAAGGAATACTTTCAAGCAAAAAAAATGCTAGTGCAGAAACTTATTTGAAAGAATTTTTAACCTAAAAGTTTCGATTTTATTTTTGAAAACAACCTCCATTGTTCTGCAAATCTCTTTGACAAAGAGCAAATATTTTTTTCCGGTGTCCTTGAGACACTGTTCTCATCTGACTAATGAGTTGAAAATTAGTTTGAGTTGATAGTGATTGAAGACTCCAGAAGTCATAGGTCTCCTAGACAATAGAGAAGGAAGTCTATTTTTCCCTATTGGATTTTCATCCACAAGCAAAAATAACTACATTCTATCTCCAGGTTGTCAATTTGAATGGAGGCTGGAACAAAGCAGCCAAGGACACCACAGCCTGTTGAGAACGGAGCATCCTTCAGAGTCCTTTGCTAATGTTCCCTATTTTCTCCAAGCAATGACTGAGAGAGCAGGACAGGAAAATGTGTTTGTAGAAGAACTGTTTTTATGTTATGCCTGATAAATGAAGGTTTCATTGACCCTCATAATCAAATTGGTATCTGTGTAGGGTGAATCAGAGCTCAATAATAATACAAACAAAAGGATTTTGCTGCCTATAGCTGATGCTTAATAATATAATTTCTTTTTCCTTCCATGAGAAGTTCAGTGAATGAACTCTTGACTTTAGCTCAGTGGCAGAGCTTATGTGTACCTGAGTATGTCTAAGATTTCTCCCTCCTTTCAATACTATCGAAAAAAATTAATTGATCCTTGAAATCTTTAATGTCCATATTTAATCCTTTCACTGTGCGAAAAGGGTTTTTCTTGGGAACCAGTGAAGCTAATTTATATTTTCCCATTAAAAGTTCAAAAGCCATTTTCCNAGTAAATACTTTGTGGCACGCATCAGAGTTTTCAAATTCCATCTGTATCACTGAATCTTGTCTTGTATTATCTTATGATAGAGCCAGATATTTTGTGTGGCATATGAAAGTGTTTATTTTCTGGATTCAAGGCAGTGGGGATCTCAAAGGCAAAAGTGGCATAATTTTTGTGGCGCCGCATAATGTATGTTTTTATTGAAATTAGCAAGGGGAAGTGTTTTCAAATGACCATTGGTCCATTCTCCATGGAAGTTACTACGGTGACACAGCAGGAAAATCTTGAAAAATCACGTATTGATGATATCCCAGATGGGCAAACCTGCAAGGCAACCTCTGTTAAAAACCTAGAAACAATCCCAAGCCCACCTGTTATACAGAAGGATCACACAACTCACCGACTTGCAAATATGACAATGATAAATTTGCACTCACTTTTACTCACATACCATGACAACACTAATTGAAAATCTTTAAGGACGAACATATAATTCTTCCTTTTGTAATAAATCTTCCTAAAATCAGGGCCTTGTTGTACATATCATCCTCCTAATTCTGCCAATATTTGGCCTTTCAAGCATAAAAGAGTGTGTTACTTATAATAAACTAACTACAAGAAAACACTGAAATTAATAGGATAGTAGTGACAAAGGAGTAAAAATTGTTTCCTCACCCACCCTCCAAAGAGCATTTAGAGTATTAAATGACAGATTCAGGTTGTCTTTTGAAAAAAGCTTTGTGACACAAACCCAATGGTTTATAATTTCTGTCTGCAAGCCACTGCACACAGTTAATACACATGTTAAAATGTGCACGATGCATCTCACTTTCCACTAATGAGATTTCAAAATCCATCCTGATTTGCTGCTGTTTACATAGGGAAATTAAAAAATTGATTGGTTACTTCCTTCCCTGGATTTCTGCACCTTGCCTGGCTGCTTGCCGTGACTAGGCAACCCTTTGGAGCAAGAAGCAGACTTTGTAGCAGCAGGGGCTGTGAGGAAGGAGGCTCTGGGATCAATTAAAATGCCAGGCTTTTCCATGCTGCTTTCCAGAGCATCTGTGCATGATTCCACATAAATTTAGGGAATTAAAGATCAGACAAAGGCAAACATTTCCATGCTTTGCTTAGCATTGCATTAAAATGAGGGTATGAAATATGACATGAAGCTGTGTTTACAGTCTCCATTTTATTTATTTACATCCAGTTTCTTTATTATTGCAGGTATATCATAACTGTAGGCTGTTTGAGTCACTGTTTGGGTGCAGAATATATCTGGGAGTTTAAATCAAACCACTCTAGCTATTGTGAAATAGCATGAGAAAAAAATACATTACCTTAGCAAAGAGATGGTTTTCTTTATACATCATATATACCCTTGTAGACACAAAAAGAATCTTTCTCAAAAAAAAAAACTCTAAGTAACAAAAAACCAAAAGAAAATGTTTTTCTATTTGTCACACACTCAGACAATTCTGGTAATTCTGTGTCTTGGCAGACAATTTCAATATTCAACATCCTGGCCAGTGCGCTCCAACCACAGCTGCCTTAGAAAAACCCTTCTTTGTTTTGCAGCGACCAACAATACCTTTGTAGCAAAGGAAAGGTGTCTTCAGCAATATTATCTCAGCAATAATCTGTTCCTGGGGCACACAGACTTTGTTCCTGTGCTGCCCAGGCCCCTCTGGCACAGGAGGTGAAGGTGGAGGCATCAGCTTTTGCTGCAGGGTGTGGGTGGGGCATGGCAGATGTCACAGGGAAAGGATGGGATGGGATGGGATGGGATGGGATGGGATGGGATGGGATGGGATGGGATGGGATNCTCGGGGAAAGCATTGAGAATGAGAGAAGGCAACGCTGAAACGGATTCTGAATTAACAAATAGAGCAATTTGTTGTGAAAATGATGGAGACGGCGCTCCAGTTAAATCCAAAAGCATTGTATAGGAGAAGTATGAAGAACAAGAACAGTTCAGGGACACAAAAAGGTTTGCCTTGAAATAATACCTGGTGAAGACCTCGTCTGTGGATCTCCTATGTTACCACATTCTGATATTTATCTCAGAATAATGTAATGCTGTAAGTATTTTCAAAATTCCTTGAAGGCATTCAACCCTCTCAGTCACTTTTCCAGCCTTCCTCAAAATTTCAGCTGAAACAGTTTCACCATCACTCTATATCCAGAGACCATAAGTCATAAAGAAGGTTCCTGATGAATTTAACCTGATGAAGTAAGTTTGGTGAGAAGGTTTATTTGCTCAGACACATGTATGACCTGGTGCAAGTTTTATTATTCTGTATAATGAACTGTACTGTTCATCCTGTGCAATAAATTGAAAGGAGAGAGGTGCATAAAGCCTGGGCACTGACTGCAGCAGCTGACAGCTTTCTGCTGTCAAGAACCCAGAAAAGAAATGCTGCTATGAGAGGAGGAAGAAGGATTTTTTCCAGATCGTGGTAGTTATTTTTGTACTGCTGCTGCCTTCTCAGGACTACACAGACCTCATCCAGCACCAGCAAATTCTGCTGCTTGAGAAAGGTGGTGTCTTTTTTCCTCAAGTACAGCTTTAAGGCCTTCTGAAATCTGCAATATTTCTTTACAGCAATGGGTTTGGTTTTTTTTTTTTTCGGTAATATGATTATGCCCATTTATTCTTTTCCAGTAGTCCAGCTGTTTGGAATTGCCAGCTATTGGTATTTTCAGCCCCATCATTTGCCTTTCCAGCTGCAAATCTGCTTTACAATGTTAGAGAATTTGTGTTCTGGAGCTACAGGAAAGTGATACCCTTTTTTTGGAGTGGATAATAGCAGAAGGTTTGTCAAAACTCATTACCTCAGCATCATGATAAGCTTACAACGCTCACCTTACATTATTTTTAGCTCTTAATCATTAAGTGTTAATTTAAAACCTGCCAAGGACATAAAACCAAATTGCTTAATCTTTCAGAAGGTTATATATGGCTACCTTGTATCATATGGCTTTAGAGTTAAGTTGATGATGGTTTTACAGGATGAGCAAGAATAGGCAAAATCTTTGCATTGTGTGATTGTATTACAAATGCAGACTTCAGAAATCTTGAACTGCCTCGTCTGCCTGTCTGCCTTGCTTTGGGCTAAGGTAGATGGATTGAAACCAGGAATCACCACAAAAAAAAAAAAAAAGTCTTTGGAATGGTAATGGATTGCTAAGTTCAACCACTTTTGTCTTTCAGTATTGAACCAGCAGTCTTTTCAGGTGATTGCTCCAATAGCATTCGTTTTTCTCTTTCTTTTCAGAGAAGAAAAAACAGTTTATTCTGCCTTCCTAAAGAGTGTTCAGGGTCTCCTTAGGTTGGCATATTTTTGGAGATGAAGGATAATATCATTTATTTCTTCCATCTTTCCATTAATCCAAAGACTTTTTGAGAAAATAGATTTTGTTCCACCCTTTTCTTCCAGGATAAAGCCTTGATTCAGATTGAAAGGCAAAGCTGGAAAAAAGGGTACTGAATATTCTGCAGCTTCTTTAGAGACAGTTCACCATCTGTTGCTCTATTAGATTTTGGTAATAAAAACAATTTCCTAAGCCTAGTAGATTCTTACACATATCCTAATCTATTTTGAAAACCAACACCATCATGTGTACTGAGTGAAGTGTGCAGTTGCAGTAGAGGAGTTTTACATAATGCTTTAATTGATTATGATTAAAACTGAATTTTTCCTCCAAATGCTGGGTGAAAATGGCCTAGAGCAGCATCATTACCCATGTTAACAGTAATTAACACATTGAATTAGCACCTTGGGCAATGCAGAGTGAGCACCTCCCTTTTTCTGCAAACTCAACTGTTGTCTTAATGTTTTAAGTAATGAGCACCTTTGTTTTCAAAAAAGTATAAAGGTATATTTCAATCATCTTCTACCCAGAAATTTGATATCAAAAGTATATTTCTACACCTTAAGAAAGCCAATTTTAATTCCAAATTACAAAATACGCATTTAATTACTGAGTGAAATAATACCATTCATTATGCTTTTCTTGCTTTTATAATTGTGATAAATTTTAAAATATTTTCGGATTACTTTTATAGTGACAAGATCTGATATTCCTTTTGCACAGAACACGCTCATAATCAGGGAAATCTGCGGATTTTGGGGAGCACAAGGATGATTCTGAGCTCGAGGTGGCTCTTGTTTTGCCACATGTGGTTTTGAAGAGCACGTGGTCCCTGCTCTGGTCCTCCTGCTTCTCTGGCCAGCTCTCCCTTTGTGGGATGAGGGGATTTTGGGGAGGACAGGGTTTCTGAAGGGCTGGAGCCAGTGGGAGCACCAAAGGGCCTACAAGAAATAGATTCTTTTGTTTTGGTGGTGGAAAGGACATTTGGGAAAGGACAGCTTGGCAAAGCACATTGCAATATCAACTTAGCCCTCTTCCCAGGAATACAAATTATAAATGAAAATGCCCTGAAACAAAAATTTGACCTTTTTTTTTT
>VZRL01003027.1:884948-896195 GCA_013397895.1 Origma solitaria
TTTTTTTTTTTTAAAGGAGAAAGCATACTTGGAAAGGGAGAAGGGGGAAGGATATCGTGTTAGTCTGAAACACATCTTTGACCATTCCAACAGGACCCTTCTGCTTTTGCACTGCTTCAGTGATGCCAAACGCCTCTGCAGGAGCATTTCCCTGGCTGCAGACAACCCTCAGGTGGCACTGAGCTTCCCTCAGCAGCACCAGAGAATCCAAGTTCTCCCAGCACATCTTTCAGACTGTCAGTCAGACTCACCGCCTGAACAATCTAGGGGGAAAAAAATCATACATTCCTGAATGTTCAGAGGAAGAAAGCATATGTTTGTTTCTCAGAGCACATTGCTCAGTTTAACACAGGCAGTTCTCAGTAAAAGCAGCTCCGTACCTGGCCAAAAACCTCAGCAGCGCTTTGAAAACTTGCCCCTAATGTGAATAACCATAAAGTGTATTTAAGTGCAGATGAATATGCTTCTGCTGCACAAGCAATTGTAAAAATAAAATGTCTCCCGCTGCTGCCAATGCATTACCCTGGAAGATTACTAGAGCACATGTGCTCACAAACGCAGCCCAGTCTAAACTTGGCTTCCTCCAGCAAACCACAGGAATCCTTTCCAAGAAATGTTTCAGTGGTGTTGGCCTTAGAGGTTATTCACACTCTTGGCAGACGACCCAAAAAACAGAATGCCATGAGCACACCAGGTCTCTGCTTGTGAGCAGGGGTGGGAGTTGGTTGCTTGTGAGTTCTGTTGGAACGTGTCCGAATGAAGAAGGAAAAACATATTTTCCATTCTTTATCAAAGAGCATTCTATTATTTCCTTGTGCTTTAGCGGAACATGTTTTGGTTTTTGGGTTTTTTTGTTTTGTTTTTTGTTTGTTTGCTTGGTTGGTTGGTGTTGGTTTTGTTTTGGGGGTTTTTTGTTGGGTTTTTTTTGGCTTTTTTTTTGTTGTTATTAAGAAAACTTTATGTGATTTGGGAGAGAAATATGACTAGCAGAACACTGCTGCATTTCTCCACTTTCGACAGCTGATTGCTTCAGGGTGATCTAGGTCCTAAACTTGGGTAATTAATAATATATCATCATCACAGCAGTTCATCAGTGTTCCTCTGCGTTCCTTGGAAAGCTCCTCAACGGATTTTCACTGTGTGTTTTGGTTTTACATTGCTCCTTGAATGTCTTCAACTGACCCTCACTAGCAGCAGGTTTTGCCTTCAGAAATGAGCATTTAACCACTTGGCCTGGTATTTTTTTCTTCTGAATGTTCCTTTCAAGTACATCTGTTCAAATTATTGTCATCTTAGCCTGTTACTTTTTAAATATATATTTTCTGAATTTATTTCAACTCCTGTGAACTGTCTCTGGCTACTGGTCACCAGATATAGGTACTAGCTACAAGACCTGTTTAGTTTATTGCTCATAAATTATTCTTGTTGTGTACATTATTATGGACATAGAAAAAATTTGATTTACAGCATGTAAGAATCTGCTATTTGACCACATGTTATTGGTAGTATACAAGTGCTAATTTAAGAATTTTTTCCCCTCAGATGACCATCTTCTTCAAAAATGGAGAATAACAGACAATACCAAATAATGAGAATCTATCCCATTTTTGGAGGAGTGAGTGAAGGAGTAAATGAAAATTATCATACTAAAAATACATTTAACTTTCATGAACCATAAGCTGGCTCTTGATTAGCCTGCCCATCAGTTCCAAACAATTATGAATAACGAATCTGCCAGAATCTCACCTAATGAGATTCAGAATGAGGATTCGTGAATCAGGATTTCATTGTTTTGCAGAATTTGTTAAGTTTTTGAGCAGCATGGCAGTCATTTCACATGAGTCAAAATACATGTAGGTGTGTCATGAATTATTTTCGTTTTAAATCTCTGCTGGATTGATGTGAAAAATTAACTGATTTGTAAGGTTTGTAATTAGATTAAACCACATAATTTCTGTCAGGACTTTCCTGGTTTGATATCCCAGTCCCTTTGCTCGTTTTTCACCTGTTTCTGTTTGTTTGTTTGTTGGTTTTAATCCTGTTGCATTATATTGGCCAAGAAATATTGAATTTTAATTCAAAGGGATTAAAAATACATTTTCTTCCCAACATAGCATCATTATACTCATGCTAAAATTTTGCAGAAAAGAACAGTGATATCTACCTAAAGAGTGCACAAAATAGAAAATCAAAACTAAGATATTTTTTCACTGACAACCATATAGAATACTAAATTAACTGTTATGTATGTAATTAACTACTATTTAATAAAGTGAACAAAGCTCCCAGTTGAGATCACGGCTCTATTTCACCTGCTGTTTCACAGAAAAAACTCCAGGGTTTTCAATCCCCAAAAATTTATCATTTAGTTAATGATTGTCTAGTTTATTATCATGAAATTTATAATGATAGGACTTTTTTCTGTGCACCTTACAGACGCAGGCACGAAATCTTCTTTACTATGGAAAGAAAAAAAAAACCCATTTGAGAACTTATATTGGCTAAAACAAATAATTAAGCGTTGACACTAATTCACATTTTAAAATGTCCTCTGAAACTGTTTGGAAAAGACACTAAATGTAATTTAAATTCATTAAAATGAGAACCTTAGAAGTATATCTATATTAGTTACCTCCACACTTTCAAAATTAGTCACAGAATTATAGAATAGTTTGGGGTGGAAGAGATCTCAAAGGTCATTTAGGGATGGGGCATCCACAGCTTCTCTGGGCAGCCTGTGCCAGGGCCTCACGATTTCTCACCTGCAATCTAAACTTTCCTTCTTGCACTTTGAAGCCATTCCCCCTGTCCTATGCCCCTGTGAAAAGTCCCTCTCCAGCTCTCTCGTAGCCCCTTTAGGCACTGGCAGGAGTTCTGAGGTCTCCCTAGAGCAACCCCAACACTTTCAGCTTCTCTTCAGAGGAGAGGAGCTCCATCCCTCTGGCCCAATAGGTCCATTTTGCAAGCAAAGCAAAAATTATTTTGCAGAACATTAATTTATATTAATTCTATAATTATATTAATTCTAAATTATATTAGAAGATATTATAATAATATTAATATACTATTAATATAAATATAAATATAAATGTAATTCTAAATTATATTAATTCTATATTAATTAATATTAAGAATATAGCAACAATGTGAGGCCACTCTTTAATAACCTGTGAGCTTATTTAGGCTGAGCTGGCTGTACTTCATCCTTGCTTGTAGGAAAGATGAGGTAGGTGAATGTGGTTCTGGTTGGCCAACTCGCAAACCAAAATGCGAAGCTGACACACCCTCTGATGGTTGAGTTCAAGCAGGCGGTATCTTCAGAATCCAAAATCCTATTTAAAAGCTTCTACTGCAGTTTCCCGACACAGGTTTTGAGTATACGCACATACATAGCTAAAGATAATATTTTGGACCATGATAGTGTTTTCATATTATTTTGTGGAGTCCTTTCTATGAATAATTATATCAATGGATATTAGTTGCACTAGTGACCTTTTCCGATGCACTAGTGATGCAAAAGAACTTTAAATTCCTGGAGAATGAGTCAGTGCCAGCTCCCACAGAGTGTCTGAGGCAGGAATGGCAGGGGGAACCACGGTAATTTTGTCTTCAAATCTAGCACAGGTCTGTCTACAAGTCCTTAAGCACCCATGTGACATCAGCAGATATCCAGGTAAAACTACAAAGGTTGGTAAAGTCTTGTCTGGATTCTCAAGTTATGCAATCTACCTGCGGAATAGAAATTATTTCTTTTGATGAACAGAAGTAGTTACCCTGAACAGTCTCAGAAATTGTTTCTTTTTCAACGTGGTGCTTTCAGCTCATCATAGTAAAAGTGCCTCAAACAGTCTGTACCTTCAAATAACGAGCACACTTACACTTCTGTAAACAAATTTGCTGAAAAAAGATGTATTTATGCACCGGTTCTCCTGTTTGTTCCCGAGAGATTATTGTGCCCTCGTGTAGGTGCTGTATCTATTGCCTAAATTTGTCAAGTTGCTCACCATGAATCATTTCCTGATTGCAAAACGTTACAAAAGGCAACTGCAAAAGAAAAAAAGGCTATACCAGGGTGGAATACATCTAATCACAGAGACCTGCCATATAGCAACAGCTTGCCACACAGCTTTCATAAAATTTAAATTGATTGCAACACAACACAAGCATTCCCATGGAATCTGCACTGCAAAACCTTAGAGCAGTGTATGTTGTAATTTTATCTTATCTCTGAAGGTTATGACATATTTCACCTGAGACCTCTCGCGAGTGATTATCTGAGACAATGTGCGGGCTGGATGTGACTTTGGTAAAGATGCATATCTGACAATAACAAATGTACATCTCTAGTTAAATTAAGTTTTTGGCCTGTCATTCGTCACATTGATTCCACTCACCTTCAGTTAAAAGTTGTGTCTGTCCTTTGGGAGAGAATTTAAGAAAGAAATGCCTTTCATGCTTGAGCTTCTCCTAACAACGTTTATTTGGCTGTACTGAAACCCTGAGATTGACATATCCATTTAGGTGGGTATTTTGTGTTTTCATGTTTCTGCTATAAACGCCTACTGAATATGTTGTGCAGTGTTACTTACTAGTAAATTGTGGGAGAAGGAAAATGGCACTCAGTAATTGATAATGTTATTACGGCAAACTGTTGAGTCAAATTTAGAGTGGCTGCATTGATCATCAATTAACAATTACATCCTTTCCCACTTTATTATATAGCATGAATGTCGAAGCAACTTAAACATTTCAGCAACTGAAGTGGAAAAGATGTGAGCTACTTAATGGTTACACTTTTTTTTAGCTGCAGTAATTTATTTAGTTGTGTCTTTGCATGTCATTCCGTGTAGCTCTTCAGCCAAAGAGGGAAAAAGAAAAGGTAAGAGGGGAATAGAACCTGACTTTTCCAAAGATTTACTATCATGTCTTCTCCTTTCAATTAGTTAATTGACTTTCAATCTGAAATTCAAGGTTTAAGTGTGTGAGGACTTTTTTCATAATTTGAGAATCTAATACTTTTATTTGTAAAGACTTATTTGTTTTTAGTAAACCAGCAACTCAGTTAATTGTACAGGTCTGGGTTTACTGTTCAGGGGAATCACACACGAGTCTGCAGCAGAAGTTTTGTCTGTGATTGTCTGATGTGCTTTCAGTCTGAGCAATCTGTGTTTCCTAGCAGTTTGCTTGTCAGCCCCGCATCATGCTCAGATGAAAGGAGGGATTCCAAATGCATTTAAAGAGCTTAATCTGTTCGCAAATCCTGTTTATTTATTTTGGATGAGCCATGAAACAAAAAGGCTTTCGTTTGTTTGTGTCCAAGCTGTGCTCTCTGGATGAAGAAAGGAAGGAGTGCTGGGCTGAGGCCGTTTTGCTTTGAAGAGAGAAGGACTCCTAAAGATTATATGTTGTTGCTTGGATACAGCCCTTGTTTCTCACCTCTCCCAGGGATAAGTTGTGATGTTAAGGAAGACAAAAAGTGGGGTTTTTTCAGAAAACTCTTTACATCCAGAGATCTAGATGGGGTTCTTAAGAGCCCCTTCCTTAAGCGCGGATGCCCTAAGATACATCGCATTGTTTTCCTCGGGTGCTGTGCATCTGTATGAGGAGAGCAGATGTCTGTTCTGAGTGCCCTCTTGTATGGATGTACAGCCCCCATTTCCACTTTCAGTCTGCTGCCAGCATTCAGTGAATTCACATATTATGGGCCAGAAAATTGTCCTGTGTGGCTGCTGAAACCAATACACACCTGTGCCCTCTGCGCTGAGCAGCTGTGGTGTTTATGACCCTGTTTTGATATGAAGCAGGCAAGAGGGAAGCCAGCCTTCAGAACGCTATGTGAAAGAACAAATAACTAAACAATTCTACTCTGATACATTGAAAATAAAAATCAGTGGAAGAATTTTTCTGTGTTAAAATTTAATTAAAATTGCTTAATGCACCTCCTAGGTCTTCTAGGGTGGTGCTTACTTTCGAAAATGGGTCAGTGATACTCCTCTACAAACAACTCCTGCCCATTTTACTGAAGCCAACTTTCTTTTGTGCTCCTTTAATATCCTCTCTATCTAGTAAAGGAGCAGACAACTTCTTACATCTGATGAGAGATTCTGAGCCCAGGCTCATCTAAACTTGGGACAAGGTCTGAGCACAGTGTGGCCTGTGCCTTTAGGAAGCCTGGGCCCCCTCCCTGTAATGGCAATTATACAGAAATCTGGTTGTAAACTCAGCCTACAAAATCACCAACTCACAGAATGGCTCTTTGGAAAAGACTGATGAAATCATCTAACCTAACTCATGCTCCAGCAGAAATTTACTCAGTTGCATTTTAATGTCTCCAGTGTTGAAGGCTCCACGATCTCCTTGAGCAACCTGTTTGACCACTCTCACAGTAATCAGGTTTTTACTTCAGTGTAAATTGCATTTCCTGTGCTTTTATTCCTTTCCACTGCCTCTTCTCTCATCACAAGGCACCACTGAGAAGTATCTGGCTCCATCTCTTCTGTGGGGAGCCCAGAACTGGAGTTGTGTCCCATCAGTGCGGAGCAGGAGGCAAGAATCACCTCCTCTGACCTGCTGGCAGCACTCTGTAATGCGGGCAGTCTTTGAATGAATATGTCATTTTAGACAACTCAAAAGAAAATATTTTACTAAGCTAAAAAGGAAAATATGTAAAACTGCATGCAAATTATTGCAGCTTCATGCATTCGTATGTAAAACTTCATGCAAATGAATTTTACGCTGTTTACTCATCCTACAAATGCTTGTCTTATACCTTTCCCAATGCCTTCTTTTTAGGAAGAAGATTAACTGATTCTGTGTTTTTCCAGCTGAGTTGTTGGTGCTGATAGATTTACAGGATTTTATTACCAGGCAGAGGTATCCAAGTATCTGTCATCTCTTAAACAAGTCCTGGTTTTCGACTGACACATGTCACAGAATAGCAAGTTTTGTCTCCTTGCCTCCAGAAAAGACACTCTCCCATTGTGTACCGCTTTGCACTCCATCATTTGGTTTTCTCATGAAATCCCAATGAGTTAGTTTTTTTTACCTGTTGGCTAGACTATTTGAAACCCAATTTATCTTGGCAGTTTCTGATCACAGGCTGTTGTTGCTATGATGTATGGCAAGGGATGTAAGAGAAAATGGCAGACCAAAACAGATGAGATTCTGTTTCTGCCTAAATCAGTAACAAAATATTACTGAGTTTGTGAGGCCAGGATCTCACCCAAAATCATTTTTCCGTGTTCCCCTTCCTGAATCTTAAATTCCCTTAAATTCCTGATGAATTGGAAATTTTACATGAGGCATATAAAGCAGCAAATTGTTGGATGTGGATTGCACTTCAACAGCGAAGGCAGTCTAGAACAGATATGAACTGTGCCCACCTCCATATGTTCATTCAGTTAACTCCCAAATCAGAGAAACGGAGGGGATTTTTTTCCTTTCTTTTCCCTTTTTCTCTCCTATCTGACTTCTCTCTGGATGCAATGGGCAGTATTGATAGTTCCTCAGCAGACAGGGCGTGGGAGGGTGCTGCTGAAAAACTCAAAGGCAAGTATGAATTAATAAAACAGATGCAAGCATGTTCTCCAAGGTCTGGCAAGCAGAGAGATAATTAAATTGGGATTTAGGAGGTATAGAAATCTTTAACAGCAAAAATTTAGGGAAAAAATCCTTAGAGAGTTCTGCCAAATGTTAGAATAATTATGTCTTAAATAAAGCTTTATTTGCTTTTCTTCATTGACTATTGTAAATTCCAGATGCTGCCAAAGCTTTGACTGATGGATTGATTAAATTGATTATTTTGTTTTATTAAAGAAAACTGTGTTCCATACAAATTACATGCTGGAAACTTAGATTATATTAGTGAGACACTGGTGGGTCAAACCTTCCCACACCTTCCCACACCTTAGACTTCTTTCACTAAATTTTTTTAGGTTTCAAAAATATATCTGCTTTAGCATACATTGCAGAACTGCAATATTTTAGCGTTTTGTTCCAATATATAAAGAAATTGGAATAACCACAGTTGTCTTGCAGGCCCTTTGGTCGTATCTCTTCCTAATTAAATACAGAGATCACTAAGTGCATGAAATCTGTGTCTTTCTGTCTCATCCTCCTCGCTACCTCACCAAACACGCACCTGCTTTCCAAATCCTATCATTCTTGAATGGCAGCATCTCCTAATCGAAGAATGTGCAGCTGCAGCCAAAACATTTCTGTTTTCAAGCTCTAAGGGTTGGTTTTTTTTCACTTAAAACTCTGAGCTCTTGGTAGCGAACAGACCTTTTAGGTAGAATAATAACCAATAAAAATAATTGAAAATAGCATTTTCTATGGAACAATTTGGATGGTTTTCCACTAAATCATTTTGATAAAAAACTTCCTTCAAACCTACTTAAAGGAGAATTTAATATGTGGGCCTAATAATTTCCTTTATTAGATCTTCTCATAAACTAATTATTCTGTTTCATTTTGATCGGTTTTTTAGTGTTGGATTACTAATTTAATCTACAAACTTTAGAAGCAAAAATGAGAACCACAGAGAGCAATTTCAGGTGCAAGTACACTAATATTAAAATTTCCCATATGGATTTCTAAGCCTTTCTGTAGTTTACAGTGTGTTTTTTTAAATGTGGCAGGGAATTAATCTTGCAATCTGCCGAATTTTGATTTCCCAGTGGAAATCAACCAGGAATGGCCAAGGCAACGGACTATGTGAAATTATCCTTTGCACATGGGAATGCTCAGGGCTGGTTCTGCGTGAAGGCAAAGGAGCCATTTGGCTGTGGCAGCAGAGAGCTGAGCAAAACAAAACGCTGAGAGCTCTGGAAAGATAGGCTGGCCATGGTACCCCTTTGGAAAGGAAAAGATACCCCCACAAATGTAATTTGCCATCTTAACCTTTCCATTCCCAAAGGAAAAGTAAATCCAGCTCTGCACCTCTGTCTTTCTTCTTCTTGCTCTCCCTTCTGTGTGGCAGAATTACCTGGGCTGTATCCCCACACCTCTCACAGCTGAGCACCAAGTGCCCTCAAGTAAGACAAATTTCAGCCATTTCTGGTTAAAAGGCACTTTTCTGAATGGTTTTGGTTGAGTTTCCGATTTTTACCTCTAGACATCATCCCCAGTGTCATGGGAAAGGGAAGAGGATCTGTCAATCCGACTGCCAGGACCTGACCACAGCACGGCAAGGAGTTCTGCGTGCCTGTGGCAGAGGGCTGAAGCTGACTTTTAACCCCTCTCAGTTACTCTATTCTGGCAATATATGGGGGAGCTAAAATTTGTGTTTGAGGCCTCGGTTACAGCTTGTATATTGGGGTTCAGCTTTCTTGCATACCCTGCACAGTTCGCATTGACTCACAGCAGAAAAAGGGAATTCTTTGCATTGACAAAGTTAGTATCTATTGTAGTTCAGCTGACCAGAGGGGCCTGTCTAAATAACTCCACTACTCACAAAACACACCGATGTTATCTCGAGGTTATGTCAATTTAAGGACAGTCAGTTTACTAAGTCCTGGAGCACGCTGTATCTTTAAAATCAGACTACGCCTCTGTACATAAAGTGTGCCTTCAGTTATTATCGGCAAATAAACCTTCAGTAATGAGGTTTCAGATCTATCGGCTTCGTGTTGATAATAATTCTCTGTGGAACTGACTTCAGCCCATTAAGCAGGGCTGCTTCTGCTGCCGTGGTTGTTAATTTGACGGGACTGTGTCACATTAAGTAGAACAAACATGTTTTCACCCGCTCAGCCATCCAGAACGGACATGGCTGTTACTCTAACAACTGGATATTGATTGGAAGCATTCACCCTTCCTGACCTAGGCTGGTACATGGAAACGGAGCCAGGACTGATTAAGAAATTGCATGTGTTTGTGCACATGTGTGCAGTGTTAATGGTCCACATAAATTTCAGGCCTTTTGAATTCGTGTCATGTTAATGCTCTGAGCATGAGATCTGTCACTCATTTCCTGCGGAGGCTGTGAGGCCTCATTTAGCTTTAATTATTTATTTGTCTGCATCCTTGTACCCATCTGGTCAGACCATGCTTTCAGGGTCTGCTGCCCCATATTGAAAAATTTGTTTATTATCTGTAGCTCTAATAAAACTGTCTCGGGAAGTGATGAAGTTGAAGAACTTTTGGGATTTGGTTCTGGTTTTGAGCTCGTGAATGGCATAGTTCGGCAGATAATAGTGTACTACTTTTATGTTCGTGATACAGAGAATATCATTAGCTGGTCTTTTCTGTAGACAACCAAGAAGCAGAGGAACTAAATGGGACAAAAAAAAAAAGGGGGGGGGGAATTTTTAATCTATTAATGAAATCAAGCCACCTTGCAATATAAATGTTGGATATACTGCACTTTTTTGTGCATATTGTGTATATTGCTACAAATTTTGCTCTATTGCTTATATTTAGTACACACTTTGATGTGTACATGGTCTAATTTTCAGGACAGAGAGGAGGAAAGGGAGGGAATTGCTCCAATATCCCACGCTGGTCAGCTGTGGTGAGCCAGCATGGAAGGAATACTCTACTTGCCTTGCCACCAGGAGAAGTGTATTTTATTCTGTAAAATAAAAACTGCAATATATGTAATATATATTTTCTGGTTTTTAATATGACTTTTTTCCTAGCACTAGAATAAATATTCATAATCGATATAGATTTTATAAAAATACATTATAACATATTTTAAATAGCTTTTAAAATCTAGATTTTAAAAACTGAAATACTTCATTTCCTATATAAGATACTTAAGAAAACAATGAGACATTATGAAAATGAAAACAGTTTGAAAATGATTTTTTTTTTAAATTATTTGTTCCAAGGTATAGCAAACAGAAACTAAATTTGCATTACTCTTGCATTTCTCTCCATCATAAAGAAGGAACAAAAGCCATGCGACAGTGAAGAAAACAACAATGAAGTTTATCTGAAAATAAAAAAGAATTTTCATGGACGTGATTCATTAGGATAAAATATAAATATACTACAGTGCTAAAATTCAAGAAAAATAGGGAAAACTGCATAACCAAGTAATAAAGGAGAGGTTCTGAGCAGCAAAATATAATGCTGATCAAAGAGAAGAAAAATCACGCAATGTATAGAAACCTTTCTCTCTATAATTTCAGTGAAATACTTCTATAATGAACTTATTAAAAATTATCACGTTTATGGAAACAATTTTTCCAAAAGATATGTTTTGGTATTGCAAGTGCTTTTGTTTTCCCATCTTGTTAT
>VZRL01003027.1:897133-953068 GCA_013397895.1 Origma solitaria
GGGGGGGGGGAATTTTTAATCTATTAATGAAATCAAGCCACCTTGCAATATAAATGTTGGATATACTGCACTTTTTTGTGCATATTGTGTATATTGCTACAAATTTTGCTCTATTGCTTATATTTAGTACACACTTTGATGTGTACATGGTCTAATTTTCAGGACAGAGAGGAGGAAAGGGAGGGAATTGCTCCAATATCCCACGCTGGTCAGCTGTGGTGAGCCAGCATGGAAGGAATACTCTACTTGCCTTGCCACCAGGAGAAGTGTATTTTATTCTGTAAAATAAAAACTGCAATATATGTAATATATATTTTCTGGTTTTTAATATGACTTTTTTCCTAGCACTAGAATAAATATTCATAATCGATATAGATTTTATAAAAATACATTATAACATATTTTAAATAGCTTTTAAAATCTAGATTTTAAAAACTGAAATACTTCATTTCCTATATAAGATACTTAAGAAAACAATGAGACATTATGAAAATGAAAACAGTTTGAAAATGATTTTTTTTTTAAATTATTTGTTCCAAGGTATAGCAAACAGAAACTAAATTTGCATTACTCTTGCATTTCTCTCCATCATAAAGAAGGAACAAAAGCCATGCGACAGTGAAGAAAACAACAATGAAGTTTATCTGAAAATAAAAAAGAATTTTCATGGACGTGATTCATTAGGATAAAATATAAATATACTACAGTGCTAAAATTCAAGAAAAATAGGGAAAACTGCATAACCAAGTAATAAAGGAGAGGTTCTGAGCAGCAAAATATAATGCTGATCAAAGAGAAGAAAAATCACGCAATGTATAGAAACCTTTCTCTCTATAATTTCAGTGAAATACTTCTATAATGAACTTATTAAAAATTATCACGTTTATGGAAACAATTTTTCCAAAAGATATGTTTTGGTATTGCAAGTGCTTTTGTTTTCCCATCTTGTTATATTCCCAAGCATCTGGAACAATCAGAAGAAATATTGTTTGAAAGCCCTTCAAGAAGAGTGTGTGGGGTAATGAAACTTAATGTTCATTTACTATGGCTCATAATTTGTGAAGCAATCAGTCTCGGAAATATATTTTGATACTCTGCTTTGTGGAGATCATTGGAATTCAGCTGAGTGGGTATGATGATGGAAAGTGATTCTGGCATCACTGCGTTTGAAGGGAATTAAAGATTCATGGAAGCTCTGCAGAGGGATGGAAGACTGGAAAAACACCAGAATACACAATTAGTCATAGGGGAGAATTCTGCTGTGATTTCAAAGTGATCAATGCATTGCTTTTTCATATTATTAAGCTATAAATTATTTTATGTTATTACCCCAGAAAATCAGACTCTTCATTACAGAACAGTAGTCCTGCAGCATTTCATGTAAATGTAATCATGTAAATAACAAAAAACATCTATCACACCGTGATAAGCAATTAGTGTTCAATTGCAGCTAGTCAATATTACCGCTCTAATTTTGCTAAAATGCTGAATTCTAATGAATTCTAGAGGAATACTTCACAGAACTGAGCTTTATTGGCACAAGCTCTTTCTGACTCGAAACACGATTTGTATAATCCCAGAACAGGTCAGGTTGGAAAGGATCACAGTGCTGATCTGATCCGACCTCCCTGCTCCAGCAGGGCCATCCCAGAGCACACGGCACAGGATTGCACCCCAGTGGTTCTGGAATAACTCTGGTTAGGGAGACCCCACAGCCACTTTGGGCCACCTGTTCCAGTGCTCCTGCACAGAAACAAGAAAGAAGTTCCTCCTCACATTCAGGTGGAGCTTCCGTGCATCAGTTTGTGCCCTTGCCTCGTGCCCATGGCTCGGCATCCCCGAGCAGAGCCTGCCCCGTGCTCTGAGCCTCCCTGAGCCCCGACAGACCCTGACAGGGTCCCCTCTCGGCGTCCCTGCTGGAGGCTGCCCAGCCCCAGCTCGCCCAGCCCATCCTCACCAGGAGATGCTCTCTGCATCCCTTCCTCACCCTCGTCACCCTGCCCTGAGCCCTGCGGGGCTCCGTGTCCCTGCTGTCCCCAGAGCCCCGAGCTGGACACGGCACTGCAGCTGTGCCTGCCAGGGCTGAGCAGAGGGCAGGAGCAGCTCCTGCCCTGCTGCAGTGCTCTTCCTAGCCGCCCCAGGGTGCCACTGGCCTCCGCAGGGCACACTCGGGGACAATTCGCTGTCCCCCAGGACCCCCAGGTCCTTGTGCACAGAGCTGCTCTCCAGCAGGTCAGCCCAGCCTGTGCTGTGCCCAGGCTGATTCCTGCCCAGCTGCAGGACCCTGGGACAGTTCTTCTCTGCCCTTCTCTGCAGCTGTCGAGGTCCCTCTGGAGGCGGCACAGCACTCGGGGGTGTTGGCCACTCCTCCCAGCTTTGTGCCATCACTGAAATCACTGAGGTGGCACCTGTCCCCTTGTCCAGGTCACTGATGAGTAAATTAAACCATGCTGGGACCAGTATTGGACCTTGGGGGACCCCAGCAGTGACAGACCTCCAACAGACCCTGTGCCACTGACCA
Source organism: Origma solitaria (assembly GCA_013397895.1). Taxonomy (NCBI): domain Eukaryota; kingdom Metazoa; phylum Chordata; class Aves; order Passeriformes; family Acanthizidae; genus Origma; species Origma solitaria. Next base: position 899,655 of record VZRL01003027.1, read on the forward strand.
CAGCCCTCTGGGATCTGCTGCTCAGCCATTTCTCAGTCCGTGTCACTGTCCACTCCTCCAGTCCACACTTCCTGACTCTGCCTCTGAGGATGTTGTGCGAGACAGTGTTGGAAGCCTTGGTAAAGTCAAGGTAGACAATATTCACTTAAAAACCAGAGAGTGTAACAAGAACAGAATGATGTGCACAGCATGGCGTGCAGCATGACCCATTCATCTCCCTGAAAAAATACTGTATATCAGTAGAAATTAATTGTATTTATTTTGACTTGCTCTGCAGGGACACAGCAGTAATAAATGACCCTTAGAATATAACCCTTTAATCCTTATTTAAGAAATGCTACTATTTGCAGACAGTTCCCTGAGTTCAATCCATAGAGCCAAAGCTGCCCCCCAAATCAGTCGTGTTATCCCTATTGATAGAAATATTTCTGTTCACTTCTGTTAACTTAAAGTGAATTTTAGATCAGGGAAATAGGAAAGTATTATTACAATGTCACAATCTTCCTGAGAATATTTCATGAAGATGGAGACCACAAACTTAGCTGATATTATAAATCTTATTTACTCATTGCTTCTATTCTATCTTTCTAGAGGAACACTACTCAATCAGTTTTTCTTTCCCTTCTTGTCTCCCCTTGCTCCTTCCTCCTTGAATCTTCTTTCTTCACTTGTGAGGCACAATGAAATGAAAACTTATTTCCTAATAGTTTTGGAGTGGTTTTTTTCCGAACAAGAGAAAGAATGATCTAAGAAGAGAGGCATCCTGTTGTGCTTTTTGGACAGGATACGATGTTATGGATTGACATAATCTTCATATTTTATATACATTCTAATACCATATGCCAAATCTTATTTGTGTAACAATTAATGGATAGCTAAATATTTTGAAGGGAAGGCTTAGATTTACTAGGAAGCCATGTGAATGTGGGACTGGTTAGAATTAAAAGGTTACATAGGAAAATACGTAAAATACCACAATAGAACCTTGCCATCTCGTCCATTTATGTGCTGTTCACTGAATTACACTGCTTTTTCTTTGGTTAATGATAATTAATAGACCTCAGCTACATTTATTAGGTAGGTGTTGCTTATTCATTACATATATGTAATACAGCTTTCGAAGTTGGACGATATAGTGAATAAATCACTTGCTCTAGGGTTTAAGGTTAACATTTGAATACATAGTACAAGAAGCAGCAGTATTATTTTTGTAACACATTGATCATGGTTATTTAAAACCAAATATTACAACAAAGACGGAAAGAAGTTAGATACGATGTAGATGCTTGATCAAATGGAACAGATAAGAACTCAGTAATTTTTTATTATCCTTTTATCTTGCTAGCTCATGTTGGCTCCAAATCAAGTTTTGAGAAGTGTAGAAGAGATGGTGTCATGATTTCAACCCCACTGTGGCTGGTAGTCCCCAAATTTAAAGCCAGAAAAAACCATGCTTTGAAAACATGTACCCTGTGAGACAAAACTAACAGAAAAAGAAGTGTTCTTTACAGTTGTAAAAGCAGTGATTGAAATTAAGCTGAAATCATGTATCTGTGGTAGAACAAGACATCAAACTGGGGGTGTAATCTGACATAGTCACAAGAATATAGAATAATATGAACTTTTGGAGATCACTGGGTGCAATCCTTCTGCCCTTAAAGCAGGGTCAGTTTGGACTTGGCTCTGCTTCCTGGGAAGGTTTTCCAGTCAAGTTGTGAATATCTCCAAGGACAGAGATTTTACTAAGCAACCTCTCTCAGTATTGAGCTACTTCCAAGGTGAAACCAGCAGTGCCCAGCCTGGGCTGCCAGCAGCACAATTTTGGGGTGGCATCACATTCCTGTGTGCCCCTCAGAGGTGGCCTGGTCTTCCCAGGTATCTGCAGCAGGCAAAGAGGCTGATCCTGTGACTTTTATTCATGTGTTCTCTACAACTGTGCCAAGCTATCACTGTTTTCATTATCAGAAGTGTCAAAGGGTGTGAAACGAATGTCTAGCTTCAAGGAAAATAAATTATTGTTGAGGAAGATACTTGAACGAGGCCCTGGTGATTTTAACTGCTCTGTATCGTCTTGATTAAATCAACACTGGATGGGACTACCAATAATATTGGGTGGGTTTGATTGAATTGCAATGCTTCAGACAATTATGAAATACCTTTTGAGTAATAAAATGTTCTACTTTTTGTCCTTTGCTTCCTTTAGTTTCTTCTCTGTAACGAGGAAATATTTTTTCTGTATCAAAATAAGAGAGACAAGTCTGTAAATTCATTAAATCTGGTTGAGTGACAAGGAAAAACAGTTAGAAACTGGTACTAGGTGGGTGTTTTGATGTTTGGGTATGGGTCTCTGCCTCCTTTTACAGTAGAGCAAGACTTGTAAACTAAATAATTCTTTACTCACTGATTATTTTGTAAAAAACTGTTGTCTAGCAGAAAATTATCAGGATCTGATTTTTTTTTGTTTGTTTCAGATGCGCTTTTTAATTTTCTTGTGTTTTCTTTATAACTAAGATGTACTCAGCCATGTGTCTTTCTCTCAGCATTCTTCCCGACATTCTTGGGCTAAACGCACAAGGTATTTTTTTCCCATATGCCACAGACAGCGCTGTGACTGGAATGAGAACAAATCTGCTGTACCAACATCATTTTGATCGTGCTCAGGAATCCCAGTAGGCATTTTGGTTTTCTGTATCCTTTACTTGGAATGAATAGGAATAAAGACATCTATCTCATCGACCTAAATATATTTCCAATCTGATTTATCCTGCAAAGGAGATTAGAGCATCTTAATAGTATTCTGCTGCTTTTCCTTCAGTGGGGAGAAGTAGTTGATAAAATAGGTGTTTAAATCCTCATCACTTAGTATCTAATAGCGGTCAGCAATTTAAATAAGAGTGTTCAAATATGTTACGGGGAGTGCTCGTGCCTCCTGCCAACTCTCACTGCACTTGGGTTAGGGTTTAGGGTTTCAGAACTTTCGTTAAAATATCAGTATCGAGACCAAATGCAGGATTTCATTTTGAAGCTTACAGCATAATCCAGTGTATTTATTGAAGCCAAATTTGTTGCAATCAAATTTGCTCATTGGTTTTAGGTGCTCTTTGAAGTCAATGGGATTTCTACCCTAACCCCATGCAGATTCAGGCATATCATCAAAATTAACTTTTTGGTAACTTAAAACTTAAATCTACACCTTTGAAAGTATGTCCATTTTCCCACTTTCTACATGGCAACATCATGATTGTTAGTGCTTTCTTGTAACTGCTGGGCCACTGAATTCGTGATCACTTCTGAGGACATCTACCTGAGCAACTCCTACTAAATGTGTGGCCTTTTCTAGTGAATGGTCTCATTTTCAATCAGTGATTAAACAATTCACCTAAGAAAAAGAAAAAACCTTTATATCTCCCATGGTTGTGTTGTACAAATAAGCAAATTTTTTTCCATGGCACAACAGAATTTTTAATATAAACATTAAGCACATACCTAATTTGTTGGGGTTTTTTTATATTGACAGAAATTGCTATTCTGCAGCTCATGCTGAAAAGAAAAAAGGCTTAGTATGCAGCACAAAGTAAGTAATTTATTTTTTCCCATTGTATCCCACACCATTTAAAGTTGTAACCAACAGAGGGTTCTGCCTTTTAAACTAAGTTAGACTTACTTAGACTTTTGTTGTTGTTGCTACGTGAGAAATGCTGCGCTGTTTTATGTCCTGTAAAATATTAATAACGGATTTTGAAAGTCTCTGTTGCTTTAAGAGACACGAGTGAGGATCCTAATGGGTGTTCCTCTGTCTGAGCAGCATCCCTGCCTTTAGGTATTGATTAATTCCATGTAAATGAGAGCTGCTGCTCAGCCAGTCCTTTGGGCTGTTGTGAGTTCACAGTGTGATGGCACACACAGCCCTCTCCGTGTTGAACTGTGTGTGGAGTGAATTAAAATTATTAACAATCTCCCCTCTAAAGACCATTAGCTGAGTAATAAATCAACAAGGGATACCACAGCATGATGAAATTGTTACAGCCCACGGTTATTACAACACATGGGGCACCGTCAGAGGACTGCAATCTCCCTCAGGAAAAATAATTTATTGCAGCAGCATCCTCTGAACTTCCCTTGTTGATACAAAAATTATTGGGATGAAGCATTTGCAAAGCAATATTAGCATTGTTAAGCAGGTTGCAGATAGTCACTTTCCTTTTATGAATCCACGGCAGTACCTTCAGTAGTGAATACAAATATCTGATTTTGAACCAGAGATATGGTGAAAGCAAAATCTTTTATCTGAGCCAATTGGACAATAAACATATTTAATTTCATGATGAGAGAGAAAATGTGCATACACGAACTAAGTACAAAATTCTTCATTTGGCTTTAAGGATTGCCCCGGTAATCCCACTGTGTGCTTGAAACATGTTTCTGCAGGCAGAATCCTTCCAAGCTTGGGCAGAAGATGGGAGTGGGAGTGTCATTGTGCCTTAGCCCCAGGTGTTTCTCTGGCAGCAGGTGGAAAGCCTTGAGCTGTCGTTAAAACACTTCGGTGTCACCCGGTGCCCAGACACTAAAAAAAATCCGATTCTGATCCCTGTCTGGGTGAAGCTGCCATGGGTGGCTGCGTGCTGGTTTCTTACAGACACCAATATAACGGCACACTTTGCCTGGGGATGGGAGGGATCGATCTGTCGGGCCACAGAGTTTGTGGGTCACCACATCTGCTCTGTCTGGGCTGCAAGGACCGCTGCTCCAACAGGAGCAGAGCAGCTGAGAGAGCTTGCATCGAGAAATACTTTGGCTGCCTGAGCAGTAAGGTTTCAAAGAGCACAAAAATGGCTTGGAGTGATATCTGCCCCGTATTGTTTCCATATGTTGCCTCTGCTGAAGGGAAAAAGCAGAGTATCTGCTAGGCCTTTGGACAAGGCTGGGGAAGAAAATTGTCTCAGAAATCTTTGCCACCTTTTTCAGTATAAGATGAAAAATTTAACCACACTTCCTGAGGAGGCTAGCCAAGCTCAGAGGTGATGAGGTATTAAGTACAACAAGCTAAACGTGGGCAACTGAGAAATTAGTTTTGTAATCTAAATATTCAGTCATCGATTGTACTGGGCTTAGCGTTTTTTTGGTGGTGGTTTTTTTCTTTTATTTTTTTTGGTGTGTGTGTATAATGCCTTTGCCCCAAAAGATGTACAGAAAATCAGATGGAAATTTTTAATCTCCTATGCAACTTATGATTCCACAACTGAGTGGATTGACATGAAGATTTTTGTCTCTTTTTTTTCCCTCCCATCTGTTCCAGTTCTATGCAATCTTTTGAGTGTAAGGAAATGCCGGTAGTCTGTTCCGAAAACAATGCAGAACCATGCATTCTTCTTTCCCCAGTTAAATGCCTACCAGGGCATTTTTCACATGGCCTAATGCCGACAGGCACCAGCTGGAAATGCACCAGGGCACACCACTGCAAGCAGGTAATTATTTTCATTAATACATGCGTTCAAACCTCCTCATCCAGCGATGCTGTGAGCACCTGCTCTGACCAGGCACGTGGCACTTCGGGATCCTGAAGGACAGAGAGGTTGTGCCTGAAGGGCTCCCTGGGAAGAAGGAATTGGAGATCAGGAATTGAACTGCACTGGGGAGTCAGATCCAACACACAGCCATGGGGAACACATCCATATATCGCTAAATCTGCTCAAAAACGCTGCACTACTCATTCAGATAAAGTTGTACAAATATATGTCTGAGCAGTCATTTTTGTTCCTTTTTTTCTGTAGTGGTCAACTTCTAACAGTTTTATTTTCTTAAGTAAACATTTTAACAACCAAATGTCTCCTGCAACACCTAATTCTGTCTACAAAGGCATGCATTTTTCCAAATTCACAAGGAATTAATTTTTTAGAGCTTCTGGTTGCACAGACCAGTGGAATTCTTGGCCCCTACTCTCTTAAATAGACCCAGTTGGGCAAACGTGGAGAAGCAATCATGCACGGATACACAATCAGATTTTTAACATATTGGCCAGGATATGCTTAACAGAAATACCAGAAACCTGTAAGAGTTACAGCTATCCCTGGTAGCAACAGTAAAACTTCAAAAGCCTTTAGTCTACCCTTGTCCTATAATTTCGTCTTCTGGTTTTCCTTTGTGTATATTTCTCAGACAAAATGCTAACAGTAAAATCATTCCAAACATGTGTCTTCTATTAACTTGTTGAACTCAAGAAACTTACAACACTCCATTAGAATGATTTCCCCTCTCCCTGAGATGCCCTGACACAAATCATAGAGCAACTTTAAGCATTACTTGCTTATTCCTGAAAATACTGCGGTCCTGAAAAAAACATTGAAAATCCCTTTCCAAAAAGAGAAGTTTAATTTTGAGCTGTGGCTCAGAGGCATTGCAGGCTTCTGCTCTGAATTATCCACGATGAATTCAATAGCCTGGGGTTGTGTTAGTTGAGATTGATTGAAACATCAGTTGGGTTTAATCCTGCTGCTTGGGAAAAAGGAATATAAATTGCAGGCAGAATGGTAGCCCTGAATGAGATGATCAATACATAAGATCTCCCAGAAACCTGAGATATTACATTTCACATTAAATTATTTAATAGAATCTGTGCCAAAATTACAATGATCCATATCAGGGGGGAACGATTAATGTTTTTATGACATTTTATTCGAGCAAGTTCAAGTTCATTTTTCAAACCCGTGATCACACTTGCTATTTTTATATGGCTCCTTGAAAGTATTTCCCCAGAATTAATCCCATGAATTTTCTTTTGTGTGAACAGAATTGAGCCTTCTAGTTAAAAAATGATGAACAGTAATTAGGACATAAATTATTAAAAGGTCTTGTAGTTTAAGCAGACATAAAAACTGGCAGGCAATTAAATTCGTGGCAAACTCTGGGGGATACTGGTGGAAACAGGTGGAAGCAAGTATTTTATGAGATCTCAGGACAAGCTTGAGGGCTCAGGAGAAGGGATGAAAACTGGCATTTTTCAGTCTAATGCTGGCTTAACAGGACGTATAGGAGCCCTTATTGCACCGGTGAAGGTCCCCTGTGGGGCAGAGCGAGCCTAAAGCTCCCCACTCAGAGCTCCAGATGGGAACAGCCTCCTCTCTGCGAGCTTCCTGCTGCTGCTGCCATCCCTCTCTGCACAGAGATCTCTGGTGAGGCTTTGGAGAGAAATTTCACAGCAGAGAGAGCTCTGACAAATGAGCAAAGCTTGTCAGCATCCAGGAGTTTGGAGGAGGGGATGCATTGTACCCCACAGATCAGCAGGAGACTTACGATAAGGAAATATCACCAAAATCTCTCTACCTAATGGAAATCAGGCCTAGTTTTTAGGTTTTTCAACACCAAAATACTTGTTTAATATTCATTTGCCTTTTTATGCTAGAAGCAACTATTATTTATAATTTAGTAGAAAATATTTGTAGGCTAACATACATTTCTTTTTAAGAAATTTGTGACCATCACATCAAACCACAAATCTCTCTTTTTTAGCTGTATGGACATGCAGTGTGTACACACCTATACATGTTTATACTCCTTATATAAGTTTTACATTTACAGTAAATAGCATGAACTCACAGGTGTGGTCAAACAAGCTGGTTTAATAAATATGTATGTATTTAGTATTTTCTTTGTACATTGAGGCAAACATTCTCTTATACTGCCTGGTTTTATTTGTGTGACCGAGCTGAAGACAGAAAAGTCTGGCTACAGGAGTACCATGAGGCCATTCAAGGATTCTCTTCAGCTTGCTGAGTCTGTCTTGTTATTTCAATATATCTCAAGACATCACCATTTGGTGGGTTGGTTTGTTTGTTTGTTTGTTTGTTTGTTTGTTTGTTTTTTCTCTGAGCCTGGGCCTGCCAAACAACAAACTGTCATTTAAATAATATTAACTAATATAACATAGCATGGATCTTATGAATACCTCCCGTGACAGCATTTTTGAAAGCATTTTCAAGACTCTGATGGATGTGTTACTGCCTTAATTTTTTTTTTTTTCTTTCTCCCAGGAGAGCAGAAATGGAAGCTCAGCAATATAGGTTTTTAATTACTCCTCAGCACACCAGTTCCAGTGAGGCTGGAGACCAAAGATGGTTGTTCTCTGAGAAGGTGGAACACTCTGAATGCCACACAGAAGACAGAAAATCCGGCCTGCAGAAAAACAAAAATTTCAGCACTTATTCCTGTTCAGTTTAGGGGAGAACCAACTAAAATTTGGAATTTCTAAACTGAAAATTCTGGGGAAAAAACAGATGTTTTGAAAAGCTAAAGATTAAACATTAAATTCTGGATCCTCTGATTCCATATGCTCAAACATGGCACTAAAATATAATAATCCTCATTTGGTGAGGGTTCTCAAAAGTAGTAATCCCTCATTTAGCAGAACTGCCCTGGCTCATTTCCAGGAGGCCTCTACACCTTTGGAGCCAAAGGTGTGATTGGCCCATGTGAAAATTCCGCCGTGCTGCATAGAATGTACTAATACTGTAAGTGTCATTAAAGTATGCTATAGCCCAGGCATTTTTACAATAGTCTTCTTTATGTTTTGAGCTATTTAAATAATGTTAAAATCAATGAGGACGTGCAGAAGGGCAGGTTTTGGCACTTGTACGCATTATTGCGCAATTTCATGATGCAAAATAACACTGTAAGCTATTAGGGCACTGTTTCCTGTTTATAATCCACATCTGATTTCTGTACTGCAGAAACAGACCTTAAAGCTCCAGAACCCCCTAAAGAACTGATTATTTTTAGGTCTTTGGAGGGTTTGTGATCTTTAAATCAGGCCATATTTCTTTAACTAAATCTGGTTGCGTATAACTGTTAGTAATAATGAACTATTTTAAATACCTAAAAAAGCTTTTAGCTTGCATTACAGCTTAGCACAGCTCCATAGCTGAGCAAAAGCAGTTCTACACTCATGAAAACGGTCCTATATTTGACAGGAATACTAAATGACAAAGTCAGTAGGCTTACCAGCACTTTTTTTCTTTGCTGCAGAATGAAAATAGAGCTAAATACACATATAAATAATGCATGTTATTGCTGGGGAAACAATTTCCTTTTCAGCTTTTTAGACATTGTCATAAATCTTAAGATCCAGTTTTCAGAGTTGCATAGGGTATTTGACTATTTCCTTTTTATTTCTACAGCAAATGAAGATATAAATGCCAAAGGCCTGGATTTTCAAAGCACCTTGAGGGACTGCTCATTTTATTCATATTTCTTCTTCCCATTTAGGGAAGAAAATATTAGAAGTTAGTGCGCTAGCAGTGGTGTCCAGAAATACCACAATCCTGAAAGCACTTTCCTCTCTGTAAGACAGAAAAACATCATAATATTAGGTAGTGGTGATGAAAACCCCTCATATACAAATGAAACAGGTGATCACCACATTGCCACTACACTAAGTATTGTACATGCAGTGTAAAATAAACCATATCCCCAAGAAAGCATAAAATCCACCCAAAAATGAGGCAGGAATTAAAGCATTGCCATGATAAGCTTATGTGTGGGAAACTGAATGAACTGCTGGGGAGGGTCTTAAAGCACTAGATATTAAAATTATGGCTTATTATTAAAATTATATGCTTATTATGGCTTCATCCTTCATGTCAGTATTTACTTCATTTAGAAAATTGTGTACTTTAAAAACAATGAACCATTTTATTTCTATTTAATAGGAATCTAATAACTTTTTAAATCGGACTTCTCTGTTCAACAAAAAGACATTTGATTTCCTTCCTTCCTTCCCTCCTTCCTTCCTTCCTTCCTTCCATAGGAAACCATAGGAAATATAATGAATGAAAACTGCATTAAACCATTGAATACATCCATGGTTCGTCAACACCAGAAATGTCATGGACAGTTAAGGTCGTCTGACCTCACGAAATATATACTGGAACCAGAAAACTTTCAGAGACAGGGAATTCAGAAGAACGGAATGGCTGTCATGTAGACAATGATGGCTAGCAACCTTCAACATGGAAATTGAGGCAGCTTAATCAAGACAAAAGTCTTCAAAATCATGAGGAGGATAGTGAGCTGTTGCTTGTCTTATCCAACGTAAGAAATCAGGACCATCAAATCAGGGTTGTAGGGGTTGACAAAAAACAAACAAACAAAAAGGGCCCAACAAACAAAAAATGTCCAAACCATAAAAATCAAGAAGGAAGTTGTGGTTGTGTTAGGCCTGTGAAATTCTTTGCTTCAGGACATCTTGGATGACAAAATATATTTTGTCAAGAGGGGACTAACAAGCGTTTCGAAGAGAGATTAATTATTGATTACCAAATAAACAAATACCGGCAGACTTTGGGAATTTTCCAAGCTGAAAATGTTTGGAAGCTAGAAGAGTATGAACAGGGGAAACACTGCATAATCCTGCCTTGTTTGAGCTCTTCCACAGGAGCTCACGTTTCTTCACTGTCAGGGTCAAAGCAGTGAGCTGTGGTCTGACCACGATGGTGATTCTTGTCCTCTGTGATCCTTCCTTGCGTGTGGAACTGCTTCCGCAGTAAAGAAGAGAGAACTGCAAACAAATATCCTCACACAGAGAAGAAAGTGTAGATTTCTGCATCACAGCCCAGTGACCTTCAGAGCGTGCACAGGAACACACAAGAAGCCTACATGCTATTATGGGGCTCAGTTTCCATCTTTCAAATCTCAGAATAATTCTTCAGTCATTGCCCAGCAGAGTTTGTTAGCGAAAGTTCTGTGGAATAAATGACAAAATTTTGCTACCTGATAATTTTGTAGCCTAAAAGTTAACAGCAGTGAAACTTTCTGGCGTCCACCCACGCATTTATTGAAATATGTGTGTGTCAAATGATTCATCTCGATCCTCACAGGCTTTTTTCGTATTCTTGAAAGTCAGAAGATGCATTTGGTTATTTAGAGATTAAAAACTTTTCTTTTTTTTTTTCCCCCCACAACCAGAAAACATATGGGCAAAGACGAGAACAGATAATGTTGTACCTGTCAGTCTGAATCAGCAGTTATGGAAAGCTGGCTGGTGTTGCCATACTTGGGCTAGGTCTCAAATCCAAATAGAGACATAGATGTTGCCTGCAAAGCACTGGCAGACACAGTATTAATAATCACTTGGTCAGAAACATTTGGAGCAAGGCTTATTCAGGCTGAAGATTAATTCTTAGCAATTCTGCCTCAGAAATTCACTGTAAAAGAAAACCAAAGATGGCTATTGTTATAACAGAATCCAGCTCACCAAAGAAAATAATAATAGCATCATGTTGTGGATGTGATGTTCAGAGGCCTGCGTTAAGAACATTTCCCGAAGGTGTCTTTTTTCTCTTTAGAAGTAATCTGACATGCTGCAAGGAGTAGAGATAAACTTGTGGATCCAAATATGCATTCTGTTGCTATTCGGACAAATGCATTGCATACACACTTCCATAACATGACCAAGCTTTGTCTCAATAATATTAAAGTTTTTTCCCCACAACAACCATGCAGAAATTTGGTTTAGGTTCTTTTTGTTCAGAGGGTTGGACAATTCATATTCTAAGTTTTATGAATGTAAAAGAGTTTATACTTTATTGCTTATGCTGTTTCAGGCTTCAGACACTCCCCAGATTCATGGTACCACTCAAGGATATTGAGATAAGACCGATTTGCAGATTTCTACAGTGATAGAATATATTCTTAAACATCAATAGGTAATGAATGGTGGGTCCTACTTACACTCATTTTTAATATAAATATTTCACCACTTTTTCCCTACAGTCTTTGGTACCTTGATGCTTACTGTGGCTCATTTGAAAGTCTTCTTATGATACTTCTAATCTTTGGAATCTTAATGGAGATTCCAAGATATAGCTCTATAGTGGTCTGACTGATTTATTTATTTTTTTTCCATTCTTTTAAGCTTTAATTTTGCTTTAGGTATAAACCAGTTGCTGTCAACATACAGAATCAACAAGCAATTTAACAAAAAGTATTTTAAACTTTCTGACATGCCTTCTGTTTTGGGGTTTTTTTTGTCACTTTCCCACTAGCTTGTAATCTAATCATAACCATCATTTTTATTCTGGTAAATTGTGGCTCTCTATCATTCAAAGAGCTAGAACCAAGTACTGATGATATCTGACATGTCAAGGATTCTCAGTGCTGTAGTTCTTATTGGAGGACCTCACCTTTTTTAGACTGTGCTCAGGTTTTAGATCCACTCTATATTCTAATATCATCAAAATTACCCTTGAACGTCTCATTGCCATAGCAAATAGCTTGTGCTTTCTTCATCAAAGTCATTACGTTCCATTTATTTCACAATCTGCTTCACGCTAAAGAAAGGAAGGGGAAAACCCCCAGTGGTGTTTCCCAAGAGCAGAGCTGGTTTTTTTCACATTGCCAGCTGGCAGTGACATTTTGCAGTGCTTTAGGAGGTGTTCTTTTTATGGACAATACCCTGGTGACACACTCCAGAGCAGCGATGGCAGCAGCAGAAGCAGCTGAGGTGGTAGCATGGTTTTAGTGGATGAAACAGAAGAACTTGCCAAACCTGTGAGAATGTGACCCACAGGAGAACTTGTTGCCAACCTTTCCTCCTTTATAGCTTTTCCTCTTTCTTTTTCATTATATTTGACATTTTCCTGAGACTCGGTTTTGTAACTCTAAGTACCTTATGGCAGTGAACAGGAGAAATGGAGCCTGCTCTGATATGGAAAATAGACAAAGAAAATATGCAATAAAAATGTTTCAAATACTGGAAAAAGCATTTGTGAAGTGCTTATGACCCCTCCTTGTCTTCAGAAGCTGAAGTTTTCCATTCCTTCCACAGTTGCTTATACACAGAATCAAATATCACTAATTTCTATCCCTAATTAGAGCTGTTTTATTTTTCTCTCCCAACTTTTGCTTGACAAAGAGTATCAGCCTTGGCTCTTTGTAGAGAACAGCAAAAGGCTGCCCGAGGGACTTGGCTGCTGCACGTGTTGTGAGCCACACAAAAACTCAGTATTGGTGTCAGTGAAACAGGAAAAGTGGGGACAGAGATAAATACTATGGGATAGTATTTACTATACTATTTCTATATATATTATATATATATATAATATATTTATATTATATATATTATATATATANTATATATATACTATTTATATAGTATTTATTATACCATCCCATATTGGGAAATTTTCCTCAGACACTGGAGTTTAGGTTGTGACTGAAGACTAAAACACATGTTAGCTAATGAAAGTTATTACTTCCATATTTGAAAAGGCTCCAGAATTTCAAAATCAACTTCCTTCTGCTGCTTCTCTGTGACTGAATGGGTTTAATTTAACACATGCAGATACCTTCTTACCATGTCTGTCAAGTGCTTTCAGGGCTATTTTACAAAGGAAATAATTGGCTATTTTTGTTATGTTTATTTTCAAGGTATGTGAAATACCCTTTTCACTGCTGAAGAAAAAAAATTTCTGCCCTAATGTTTTAAAACCTAATTAGTCATTTCTCCCCACTGAACTAGTTATGTGCAAATGTGTTTTCACTGTTACAGTTGTGCAGTTTGGGAAATCTTGACGTGATTTTTTTCTCTGCTAACATTTTCACACCTGATCGAATTGAAGACATACCCTACAAGGTCATTTGTCTAAAAGTTATTGTTATCTGCGTGCATCTTCTTGAAGGAGATGCTCTGTGTCTCTGCAACAGTTTATGACTATCATGTGATGCAGGAATTACCATGGCAACTACTTTTGTACATTTTTTATTGTGCAGCACAATGAGAAGATAAGAAAAGCTGCCAAAGTTGTTGGCAGCACAAGTTACTGCTGCCCTTGGTTTGCATAGCTCAGTCACTTGCTGTGATAAAAACATTGTCATTGTCTTAGCATAGAACATTCATATTTTATACATTAAATCCAAAGTAGGCATGTTTTATTGTAAAATTCATTTGATTTCTTGTATATTTGTGATTTATGGCACGGATAAATAAATTTGCCTGCGTTTAGGGAAGACAAAGTAAAGAGGCCTTTTGCTCATTAATCTCAAGGATAAACTATCAGGCTTTCTGTATTCTTCAGGAACAGTTGTATAGAAATGAATGTATTTCTCAAAAAAGGGATTCACAGACTCCTACCCCTTGAGGAAAATATATAATTAATCTTTAATTCTTTTTAAGAAATACGAATGCAGAAAATTCACTAAAATTGCATTTTCTCACGTAGGATTACCGTGGTTGCTGATGCTTTTTTCTTTGAAATTATGCATTTTGAAAGGCACAGAACCTGAAATACAGACATTGATTTTTAGGATATAATAGTTGTATTTAAAAATGTGTATTCCCCTAATAAGATAATTCTGATATCTTCTTCTGGAGTTCCTTTGTGTGAGTACTACCAGCAGTGACTGCCAATTGCTCTGATCCTTCAAGGAGCATTTCTTTCTCATTCGCTGCTTATCTGCAGAGCCAAGAAGCTCACAGTGGTTTATTGAAGTGCCCAGTAAAATCTTGTTTCTTGCAATTCACTGCTTGAAAGAGAACAATAGAAATTTTAGAAGTGGAAAAACAAGTCTGTGCCTGTGGAGGGAGTCTCCAAAAGAGAGATAGAGAAATAATTTTCCCCATCAAATTATTTAGAACAAGTTTTAAATCATGGGAATCACTGGACATCTTCAGCACTCACAGCCTGATGTTACAGAAGTTCCATTTGATGAAATGAGTATAGAGAATTGTTAAATGTTTTTCCCAGAAGCTCAGCCACAGTTTTCAGACTCTAATGGGTCAAGTGCTCTATGAGAATCAATAATTAAATTGGGCTGAAATTAATGAAGCTTCAATCCAATCAGTCCAAGTGTGGGTCTATTTTTAATTCTTCACCAAAAACCGTAGCTGGAAGAGATGCCCAAGGAACATCTTCTAAAAGCAGTATAAATAAATATGAGCTGCTTACATTTTTCTCAAGTATTCCTTTGAAAATTTGAGAAAAATTTTGAGGAAAAAATCTCAATAGGAACATGATGATAAATGCTGCATGCACAGAAACTTTTGCTTGTACTAGTGTTTTATAACACAATTGTCACAATTTTGTGTATGCTACTTGAAAGAAATTATCATAATAAAATTTGAATTTCACAAGTTCCGTAGCTGCCACACCTGAATCTAGAGCAATTGCCTCCATGTAAATTCCAAACAGGCAGGGGGCAAAGACAATGAAAAAACAAAATATTGCGTCTCACCTGAATTTGAACAGCGAATTTTGGTATTAAAAAATAAATTGTCTTTTGCTTCTAGCCTTTCTCCTTGTCAACATCACAGTCTGCTACCTGCTAAATTTAAAAGCCCCACAAGGCTGCATTATTTTCCAGAACTGAGCCATGGACTGATGTCACTCCTTACGTAAGACCACAATCAACTGATGTTTTCTACAGTATTGATCATTCTCTCGGTGCTGCAGGTCCTCTTGGAAGGTTCAGAGTGATTAAAGCATGTTTCTCTGGACATAAAGGCTTTTTATGAATATCATTATAAAACACTGAAGAAACAAAAAAGGAAAATGCATTTAAATTACTGTTTAAATTGTGGTTTTGTTAAGACTTCAAATATTTGAAAAAGCATGATTTGAAATAGCTTTAGAGATCTTAGTAATGTTATCCTGCTGTACGTTTTAGATGCAAAATAAGTGCAAAATGTATCAGCTGATCTTTAAAAAATTTTATTATATATGTAGAGAAAGATACACACCTTAAAATTTCAGAAGCATCTCTAACTCATCTATTTCCCAAATGTCAAGGGCCTAATTAAAATATTCTTTTAAGAACATTTCAACATTATATATTTACTGGCTATCTTTAAGACTCATATTTTATGAGATTTTAGCAGACTTCTCCTTGTACAGTGTCAGGGGTGTGTAAATCCTTAGGCAGTGCATTGCTGCCCCTAAAAATTGTATGGCAGCATATATTGTGTGTTGTAATCCTGAAAGGGGCTCAGCCTGAGCCAAGAGGTGCTCAGCTTTCATCTCTTGCTAAAGAAACTGCAAAGAGAGGTAAAAAATGGGCTGCTTTGCATATGAGGTTCATCAGATGATGAAATGATAGAAATTCTTCCTGATGAGCTCACAGCAGATCCTATTTCCCAGCCTTGATGGTGGCTCCCAGGAGATCCCACAGATTCTCTCTACAGTATCTGATGCTGTGTATATCTGATCTGATTGTGCATATCTATTCCCTGACTGTCCATGTAGTGGAATTAGTTGGCTAATTTTATTGGTAATTCTCAGTATTTGTTCCTGAAAAGCAAATATTGTAACAGGAAAAAAATTAGGATTTTATAACAGCTCAGGCTTTGGGTAAACATGAAAATAATTAATGAAAACAAGAAATAAAAATTGGTCCAATGGTTTTCCTCTGTACATAATTAATCCACTACTTAATTATAATACGTAATATTCACAGAATATTGACAGAATGTTCTGAGTTGGAAGAGACACAAGAATAGTGGAGTCCAGCTCTGAAGTGAACAGCTCCTGTGGGGATCGAGCCCAAAACCTTGGTGTGATCAGCACCTGCTCTGACTGGCCAGGCTCATCTCAGGCTCATCACTCAGGACATATTAATGGCATTTTCTCTATTATTGTGTTTCATAACCTTTTCTAAAGATTGTTAAATGCCATTTCAGGTCTAACAAGTATATAATAACTCTGTAATCTATATTTTTATATATACTCTACATTTAAGAGCACCCAACCAAAACTAAGAGTGATGTACCCATAACAACATAACCATGCCGTAAAGATCTCTAAGATACATTTTGGAGAATCCCAAGCTAATAACCTTTCACATCTCCCCATTTCATCTGCATTTTGTCCTCTCATCTGCCTCCTCTGGGACCACTATTCATATTCCAAACCATGGGGCAGCTGTCAGAGAGTTCCCATCATTATAATTTTATTTTTTAAAAGACAATTTGCCATAAAACATGGCAAGTATTTTTGAATTCTCATGTGAAGGGAGTGATGAGGAGCAGACACATGGTTTGAAGGCACTGCTTCTGTAAGGAATCCTTAGTTCTCCCTCGCTGCTCCAGTGACTAATTCTTTTCCCTTCAAATGCCAAATTTGTCATACGAGCAAAGCATATCACCAGGGGGACAGAGAGAAAGTCACATGTGCACACCTAACCGTGGTAGTGAAGATTAAAAAATAGATTGCTATCTGTTTGCAAGGTCTTTTTATGCCACAGTCATGATAGAAAGATTTTGAAATGGAGAAAATTGAGAAAGATTTGGTTTAATTTGCTTTTACAATACAGGGGGAAACAGGTGCTTGCGAGAGAATAAAAATTAAATTCAACACACTTGCCATATTTGATGTTGTATTGTGTTTAAAACTTTTGGTCAGGCAAATATTTCCCTTCATGCCAATGTAGTCCACCTGAAAATCTTGAAAATAATTCATCTTGTGGAAAGGAAAATATTAATAGCTGTCATGTCAAGCTCCCATCATAGAACCACAGAATGGCTGAGGTTGAAATGGCCTTAAATACCATCTAGTTCCAACCTCCCTGTTATGGGGTGCTCGTTCTTAGTATCTGTTTTTATATTCTCAGTTACTATTTATTTTAGATTCAGTATTTTTCCCAGTATTTGCATGTCAAACTGCCCTTTATCAGTTGAACAGTGTGTACAATTTCCCCCCTTTGCTCAGAACCATTCATAATTCATTGCCTGGATTTGACTAACTATATTTCTCATGAATTTACAAATAAGTGAAATTTCTTATACTCTAGTGGCTCCTTGTGGAGTTGCCTTTTTTAGACCAAACTGCGCATGATTCACTGTTTGTTCAAGGGGTTTTTCTTCCATATTTGCTATAATGTAGATACAGGTTTTGATTCTTAAGTAAATTGCCAGAAAAAAACCTCCCAAATATTTGAAGACAGAAGTCCTTAAATCAGTTCAAGAGTTTCATTATATGCATTTTTAAACTCATTTGTTACTTGTTTTTTTGCCTGACTTTTTATTCATTGTGTGTTAGCTCATTAAAGAAATGCACATAAATTAAATCTTAAATTTAAATGACAGATGTGCAGGGCACTTACACTTACTCAGCTAGCCTGGATCCCATGAATACAGTAGAGCTGCTGTCCTAAAGTTGAACAACTAACTCTTTGAAACCCGCTTGCTTTGTTTCTGTCAGTATATCCCATCCTCTTTTGCCTGTTTCTGCAATATACATGACAAAATAAAAATATTCTTTCGCAGAGTAAGAAGCAAAACTTTCAGAAGTTGATAATTACTCATTTTGACAATTAAATCAATATGCCATACTTAAAACCTTGAAATTTTTGAAAGCATGCTTTGAAATATTTGGGCTCCAGAGTAGCATGTACAATGGTTACATTTGTCTAGTGGAATTTTGAAAAAGATGCACCACTTCATCGAACTCAAATACACGAACATTTATCCGTGTGCAGAGCTCCAGCTCCTGAGGAATCCTTGTGGGAAAGATTACATGGATGATGTTGACCATTTTGCCTGCTCTTCCCAGCCAAAAAGCAGGATTGGCACGTGGGCAGATTGGGCACAATTTTGCTATCCAAATGGTTCTCCGGATTAAGGAATCAAATGAAACTGAGATAACAGATCGGGGCTGGCCAGTGCAGTTTGCAGGTTTGGGCTGTGGGCTAGGGAGTCGAGGAGCACACGCCGGGAATTGGGCACTGCTGTTCTCACAAAGAGCATTGGCTGATTGATTACACAGGAAACAGCTCATGTCGATGAAAAAAGCGGACTAGTTGTGCTAGTTGAAAGGTGTGTTTTGGCTGAGGAAGAAGATTGTTAGCAAGTTACCAGGAAAAGGGGATGATGTCTTACCTGAGGTGCTTGAATGCCACGCCAAGGAAGTGATTTCCTTTTTTTCTTATTCCAAAACTTCTAGACTGAAAATAAACAGGCTATTAAAAAACAGAAACAAAACTAGCTATCAATATTAAATAACTGTACTTCTTATTTCTGGGAGGATAGAGAAGATACAGTCTGATTAGGGTCAGATAGTGCATCTGATTGATGGCAATAGAGCATTATAACTGCAGCTAATATGGGGGCTATATTATGAACTCAGGTAGTTTTATTCATCACCAATTGCTCTTAAAAACCAGGATTAAAATTCTCAAATTAGTGACCAATAAATTAATTATCATTTTTGTGTTTTGATCTTGTTTTCTACTAAGTATGCAATCACGGCACTCCTGTTACAGAGGTGCTGAGGAAATCGGGATCAATGTCTGAAGCACTGTGGGGATGAGTACTAATGAAGAGTAATCAAGGAAAATTATCATTCTGTCTTCAAATCAGGCTTTAAATGGGGTGATAACACTGAACAAAGAGGAGAAAAAAACATATTAATTAGTTTGTGTTATTAATTTGTGTACTGAGTGACATGGAGATCTTATGAAAAATTACATCATTTCATTGTGCATCATTTCGTAATATATGGGGGAAAAGGAGCTGATCAAGGGTGAGGCAATTCTGAGCGTTAATGCAAAGTGCATAAGGTGAATTTACTTAGTATTAATAGAGTTTTTAAAATTGAAAAGAAATTAGAACTTTTATTTTATGTGAACATCTTAGTTTCTTCCATTTTATAGGTAGATTATGCCACATTTTTCATGTCATACCAGAGTGGAGGATCACCTGAAAACACGTTGCTTTCAAAACCAATATGAAAACAAATTACAGAACCACAGAATAAGTTAGGTTGGAAAAGACTTCTGAGATCATCAAGGTCAGCCGATGACCAAACACCACCATCTCAACTAGACCATGGAACTAAGTGCCACATCCAGATTTTTCTTAAACACCTCCAGAGAACGTGAAAGTAAGATTGGTGAGAGAGGATCCTGCTGAAAGATAACACCTTGTGAAGTCTGGGTTTGATTACTTGGTTGTGTGGCCTGTTACAGGTTACTCAAAAAAGTTTGATCTCATTTGGAGATCAAATCCTAATGGTAAAGTGTCTCTATATTTTCTTATTAAAGCATTTTATCTACTGCAAATCTAATATTAGCATATTGCAAAATTTACCCCAAACCCTGCTGACTGTCAAAATTGCCCCTGACAACCTCTGTTCTTTCTACAGATACAGACTGAGGAGAATGGTGTCTGCAACCCAAAATGTCCATTCATAAATGCCTTATTAGGAATATAATGCTGATTTGTTGTCATGCGTTCTATTAAATCACAAGAACAACAGAGCACTAATGAAATTTGTTTTTCTTGTTGCAACAAGATAAAGAGTGCTTTAGAGATTAACTGTAAACCTGTTCTAATCAGTTCCCAAAAGCAGATCAATAATTCATCTCTGTTTCTTCCTGTACTTCGTTATTAATCACAAATTAATGGCCACACTCCCCAAATGAAATGATCAATTCCAGCATTTTTCCAAGGGATATTCACATCATTTCACTGTAAATTTCACAGGGTCTCAGTGTCTATTCAGGCAACAGAAGCAAAAAAACCAAACTTAATGGGATGACAGGCTTCAAGCTACTTTGTATACATTTTTTTGTCCATACGAACTGTAAAGTATGCACATCAAAAAAAGTTTTTTAAAGAAACTTTAATTCCTAATAAAAATTACATGGACCTTTTATTTTGGAAGTGAATGAAGTTGCCCAGAAGTGTTTGAACAGATAGGATGTTTATACCTTGTTATTAAGATAGTTAACTTGCAAACATCAGCAATACAATTTTGCTCATTGATTTTATTGTCTTGTCTGATGTTTGGCTTTGCAGCCTGTTTTGAGAGTGACCTTTAAATCTCTCCCCTTAGTCAGCTGGAGGATTCTTTTCTGCCTCATTCTTTCTCGCACCTTCCTTTTTCTGCATGTCTTTGTGAGATTTTTATGAGATTATTCCAGGATGAATCACATGGTATGTGATTTCATTGTAGAGAAAAGAAAGCCAAAGCTTGAAATGAAAGAAGCAATGCCACAGGGAATGGTTAAGCCAAGCTACCAAAAAAAACTTACATATGACCCACTGGATTATCTTTATAACATAATGGAGAGTCATATATTTACAAGATTAATTTAATCAATAACAAAAAATAAAATTAGCATAAAATAAGCAAAGTATCACAGTCTGTGCATTGAAGTATCAGTTAGGGAACAGATCTTAAATGAGTGCCAATAGTTAAATGCTAAATAGTGCCGCTATTTCAACACCAAAAAGAAATTATTTCAGCTTGTATGTTTTCTGTTAAGTAGTTTTTGTGCCCTCTCAAATCAAATTAATGCACAAGAACAAATAAACCACTGATGGCCCAAAGGATTATGTTCTGAATAAAACATGGAGTTTTTACATTTAGTGATATAAACAGTAAATGACAGTTGCAATAAAGCTGGCATTGTATGAGCAAGTTTCTAGGCTAATAAAAATATTCTAAGGCAAGAAATTAAATTAACTAGAAAAGGCTTTTTTAAAAAAAATACCCTTTTTTGTACTCATATGAACACAGACATACACACACAAAAATGTCCTTTAAAATATTTTGCCTAAAAATGAAATTCTGATTTCTTAGATATTAATTTCTGTCACTTTCAATAATGATTGTGTTCAGTATATAAAAATGAGAGAGAAATGGTTTTAATTGGGTAAGTGTGATTGTGATATATGGAAAAAAACCCCCAAAAGTATGTTTTCTGAAACACATCTTTTGGAAGAATACTTAATGCATGTAATTAACTTCTTAAGTATGAGCTGAAGAGTTTTTAGAGGATGTATACAGGTGTGTTACATTGATTAGGTCTTTTTTAGAGTTTTGGCTGGGATTATTATTATATTTTTATTATTAAAGGGCATATGCCAACAGTATTTTCATGTTCATGCAATGGAGAATACTCTCACAAAGCACAGCCAATACACATATTATATGTTATACATCACATCCATCACAATTAATTTGGTGTTTCATCTATGCAGAATAAATGGTTTATGCTTTATTGACCCTATGACCAGACATAATTGCACAGAAAAGCTCAGCTGAGAAGAAAGTTGGCCTTGTCTTTATTCAATTCAATTTTAATTCCACAAAGCAACATTTACAAAAAAGAAAATAATATTGGAACCTTCTAGATTTTAACTGAAAACTGTGTTATTGATTGTTCTGCTTTTATCTCAAAGAAAATTATAATTTTTTCGAGATAAACAAATGGCCCTCCTCACAAACTCTTTTAGTACAGGGCCATTGGTGGCATCTAATTTAATTGGTCACACAACACAAATTTTGTCAACTCTTCTGTAAGCTTTTCCTCAAATTTCCTACAATGCTTTGTTTCCTGCAATTTCTAACTTGTATTTTATGTCTGATATTAAATATGTTTCTTATTTATTCTCTACCTACTTTCTTGTAGATAAGAACCTGCCAGAGGTAAGACTGCTGCTCAAATCTAATTTTGTATTGCTCTCTAATGTCTCCCCTGTGGTATCTGAGAGAATGTGGCTTCACCTGGAACAACAATTGCAAGGATTATATGTTTCTAACATTAAAAGTCTTACCAAGGAGACGTTTGCCAGCAATAATTTTGTGACATGAATTCCCAAACATGGAAGACACTGTCCAAGCACTTGGCCTTGGTGTAACTCAGTAGCTCTGTAGTGGCTCGGGAGTGAACATAAAATCCATTTCATTCTTTGCTGTGCTTTGGGTTACAGCTGAATGAAGAGGCATTGAGGAAAGCTGGAATAGCAACGAGACATTCTAGTTGGGTAAAGAGCATATCCATAGATATCGAATTAAAATATCTGACCGTAGTTCTAGGTCCTTTGATTATTTACTCTTAAATCTCCCAGTGCAATGAAAATTATTCAAGTAAAAAACACAGACAAATTCCAAATAACTAGAAAAGCAGCTGCTGTTAAGTAGTTAATCTAGACTTAGACTAGCCTTTAAACTCCTTCACAGCTCGTCATGAAAGGAACAAAACATTTCATCCTTCAGAGGCAGCAACTGAGACTGTGATGTTATCTTTCTTACGGTACAGCTTTGAACTGTGACATTTATTCTGACTTCCACCTTCATTCCTATTCCTAGCCTCATGCTGAAAGAGAATTTCATTCGTATTTGCAGATATTCTTTTGTAACTTTTATTCAACCTTTACCTTGAGGCTTTCTTTTTCCCCTTAGGAAAGAGTTTTTTTGAAATTTGATCAATTGAATTTCATGATCATTTTTGAAAGCAAAGAGCACTTTATGATGGCTTTATCGCTGCAACAATGAGTGTGTGTTAACAGAAGGGATCCCACTGAGGGAGATTCAAATACTTTAAGAATTGTCACTATTTGACTGATACTGCCTGTATGGAATCATTTGAGGACATTTAGGTGAGCATCCGAGGTGTTATTCTAGCCCATCTGAACGCAAAGCTTTTCTAACAATTTTAACAGAGCCTGGATTCTGCCCCTTCCTTTCACCGAAAAGATAATTAAGCGATAAATAAAAATGTGAGCAACAATTCCTTTCCTTTTTTTCAGCACAGTAAGTGAGCAGGGAGTACCAGATAAGGGAACAGAACAGAAATTGGTGACAGGAGAAAATCCTCAGGTGACTGTGAACACAGCCTGACTGACAAATGGAGATGATTTGAGCTGCTCAGGCTTCCAAAAGAGGAGCTCAGCACCATACAAGTGCAACAGGCTGGCAGAGCAAGCCTTTGAATCCAAGTGCAGAAGAGAAACTCCTGAGCAGAAAGGGCACAGCTCAGAAAAGGCTGAAGAAGTATATTTTAGCAGTGCTGCTTTATAAAAATGAAGTAGCAAGGGAGAAACATAAACCTATTTACTGAGGAGAAATACAGGAGTTTGGATGAAGGGTCGTGTCCCCTCCGCTCTCCTTCTCCCTGAAGCAGACACAGCTGCTGCTGCTTGTCTTTGAAGAACCCAATTATTTTCTCCATTTCCGCCTTCTTCCTTCTCTGCCATGTTCCTGATAATTGCTTCCTGTATTTTCACATGAATAGGAGTCTGTGAAGGAGTGAAAACCTTAAAACCTATCATGCTCCTTCTCCTTCCCAGGGGAATGGATTCCTCTGCTCTGCCACTGACAGGGGAAGTGAAGGAGTCAAAGCAGAAGCAGAGAATGTGGAGGTTCCTCGAGCAGTGCACCATTCCCAGGCAGTTTTTGGGTCCTCACTGAGCTGTGGCTGGCTGAACAGTGCAGAGTCTAATTCCTAGATTAAAGCCTCTCCTTTGTTATGTCATTAAAAGCCCATAAGAACAAAACCCCCACCTCTACGTAATGAATGGAAATTATTGAAACAATTCCAAGGTAGAGAGCCTGTAAGATTAGACTGAAAACTAAGGAGAATTGGTTTTTTATTTAGTTTGTATTTTCTGAGCTGTCCGCTTACCACACTAAATACACCAGCAATTTTGAAGTCCCTACTTTTCCTACTTTTGAATCCTTCAGGAAGTTTCTACGGCACTATCACGGCAGTCCATCAAAATAATTAGCACTAACTTTGCTAACTGACTCAGCATCTCATGACAACCAACCTACTGCTGAAGAGCACTGTGCCTGTTACTGCTCTGGTTAGTGTTTTGAAGCCTTTTCTTCAGTTGGATGTTTCTACGTTATTCTGCTTGGTGAAAGAAAATCATTGAAGAGTAAAAATTTTATTAGGAAAATAGTTATTTTTAATATAGGGTTTCTTAAAGTTGCTGATTGCTGTAGGGTTTATCTAAAAATTGGATGGAAAATAATATGTTTCAGTTAAATTCCATGAACAGCAATGTGTTTCTTTTCATTTTCTTTGGGGAAACTGTGAGACACACTTTCCATGTTGATAGCAGAACTTGTTCTGCAGTGACTAAAACATATCTAAAAATCACAAGAAACTGTAGTGGTCCTTTTTATATAAAAGGATAAATAGAGCATTTTATTAACACTTTTTGCAGCAACAAAAGTGACACAGTCCACATCTTTTTCATTAAACACAGCAAAAGCTATGGTCACGTTTTACATCACTTTGAGGCACAAAGCAAAATACTTCTTTTCTTAAGGTCAAGGTATGATTTGCATTTTAAAAAAAAAGGAGAAAAAACAATCCTCAAGTTGTATATTGCGGTAGCAGGGTTTCCAATCACTAGCACAATACAATGAACAGACCAAGAATCCAGAATGGATTATTACATACAATAATAATCATTTGATTGAATTAAGAAATGGATCATTGTTGTCGTTTTAGAGTATTAAGAAGTGGTCTGGTGTTGCTAACTTCAGTTGGTTCAGTTTGGTTCAATCCCAACAACCCCAAGTATATACAACAAGCTCAATGAAGGTTAATATATTATCTAGAAGATTATGCACTTCATAATGCATTGCACTTATTGCTTGGTACACTAATGTTGCAGTCACTGTTGAGTTATGCTAAAAATACAAGCGTGATGCTTGTTGGCTTCATTCAACCCAACACTAGTTATTTACCACTTTGGTTTATTGTGAGTTTTTATGTTACTCATATTCTGTGTCCATTATTATTAGGTTTGATCAAAAGACAAATACATCTTTTATTTCAGGGATTTCTAAAATAACAACATTTTCTATAATTACAGTATCTTCAATAAACTTATATCTATGTATACAACTGTGGCACGATGTGTAAAAATATGAAAGCTATTAAGGGAAGAATAAGGGTTAAATTATTCTCTGTTTCTTCTATTGGTTTCAAAATATTCTGCAAAACAAATGCATCCTTTTTCATAGGGCTACTTGCTCATAGTAAACTTCTCTTTGGAATTTTGTAAAAGACTATATTTTTTTCTATGTTATATTGGGTTTTTTTTCCTCTCCCTAAAGACACCAGTACAAATTCAGAATATACTGCAAAGAATAGAATAATAAAGCTTGTTTTTTGATAAAGGGATTTGCCAGGCTGCCTGAAAAGTCAGACTTAACATTACATATTGTTTTAATATTGGTTGATAAATGCAGGGAAGAACATGACAATGTCTATAATTTCATGAGGCTCTGCAAAGAACAGAAATAAGAATTTGTGCCCAAACATTCAGTATAAAACTCCTAAATAATTCCTTTATTCATCACAGAGTAGCCTGCAGCATGTAATCACGATAAACATACAATATGCCCTATTTGTTCTTCAGGCTTGATGCAATTCCCGTGAAGGGAACTGGATCAATCCTCGTAAACGCCTGGGACTCAGCCTTCCTTCTTTAGGAAAGCTCTCGTCCCAGACCAAACACACGACTCCTACATTGCACTGAGTAAATGTGTGTCTTCAACACAATCTCTTTCAATACAGTGTAACAAATATATAAGTGCATTTTTAATGATCAAGTCATTTTGGCTTTCTAAAAAGAGCATTAGATGTGCCAACTTGGTTGCTTAGTTGTGCTTTAATCTTTAATTATGAGTTTTAGCTCTTGTATGCTGTAAAGTATCTAATTGCCTCTATAGTTTTGACCAGTAAACCCTTAAAACTCTAATGTTTATAGAACAAATATAATCTAATGAAAGTGATAACATCACAACTCATACAGATTGCACTTTGATGTATTTTTTTTTACAGTAAGACCTTCCTGTTTGATATGTGTTTACATGTTTATACCACATTTTATTTCCGTGTGCAAACAATCACAATGAATTTAATCACAAACACTACAAAATATACCAAATATTTAGGTTTGTTATGAATAATCTCTTTCCTTGTAGTTGTATGAGTCTTGTACTTCCTCTTGTACAAATTCCTCTTTTTTCTCCCAGCCATTAGGCCAGCCACCATTGACCTGGGTTGTAGCACCGTAAGACTTGGCGGTACCATAATTTACATAATTCTGAGTAATGTCCCCTGTCTCTTCAGCAAGTTCATCTTCGTGAATAAAGCCACATTTCTCTTCACTCGTCTGTTCAGGGTCTGCCCAGGGCTGTTTCTCTCCTGAAGCAAATATGCCATAGAAGACTACACCTCCGTAATGGACTAAAGCAGCAATGAGGAAGACGTACTGCCACTCTTCACGCGTCTGCAAAGAAGAAATTTGCAAAATCAGTGTAGCACATAGATTTGCCTAACACTTCTGAGCTGGAAGATTTAAATTAGGGGTTGAGGTTGTGAGAGTCAGCACAGCTAAAACATTTAAGTGTCCATTTTATGGTTATTTATATCCACCATTCATTGAAAAATTTATCAGTCCACAAAAGCATCAACCTAGTGGGCATATAGTGAAGAGTGCCTCAAATCTCATCCCTGGATGCAAGCCCCGGACTCCAATAAGGATATCCTGGAAAGCTGTGTTATAGAAAGGTCCTTTTTCTTGAAACCAATAGTATCAAACAGGAAGATTTGAAAACTGTATTTCCATTTACCTTGTTCTTTGTCATTGCTCCAACAATTATAGGGCAAACCATTCCAGACAAGGTCCCGACTCCATTAGAAATCCCCATTAAGATGCTAGCATACCTTGGGGCAATGTCTAAATGGTTGACATTGAATCCTGCAATAGAAAGGTCAGTGAACACTCACACCAAGAGCAGAGCCTTACTTCAGCTGAGAAAAGTGGCACTGGACATTTTTACTATAACATAACTGGGCTGACTAATTGCAGTTCTTTATCCCTATAAGACTTAAAATGCTTAAATATTCCTAGAAAGACTCTGGCTTTTCATTTTCTTTTAAGAATATATTAGAAAGGGATACCCGGTTAATTTTCTTCCCAAAATTGCAGTTAAAAAAACCTCCCAGTAGTGTCTCTGTGAAGCAGAGTACCCAGAAGATATTTAGGCAGGGAGAGAGTTCACATTTCAGAGTGTTTTACACGACTATTTTGTGCTGTAACATGTCATTTCTTCTTCCAGTTTGTAACACATTCCTTTCCTATTGCCTACATTTTTCTTTTTGTTCTATTCTTCAGTGGCAAATTGGAGTTAAAAGATGGTATCTATAACTGGATCATTCATTAATTTTCATAAATATTTACATGTTCTCTTGTATTTTCAGCAGCACAATTCTGTAGAAAATGTATGCAGTAATTATTTAAGTAATCTAAATGGACAGAACTAATTTTTCCCAAAATAAATACTTAAGTAAGCAAAAACAGAAATGAAACCTTTGGAATCAGAATGATAATAAAAGAGAAAAGGCGGGAAGTATGACATGGAAAACTTGGGGAAGGTGAAATACACTTCCCAAGCTGTACTAAACAGAAATGATACCTTGCAGAGTGCATGAGATTAGGGACAGGTTTGATTAGAGGAGAGTTTAGATGTTTGGCACAAAATGAAGAAGAGCCTGTTTGAGACATAAGGAACCAGCATGGGAGAGGATACTAAAATCACAGTGGGAAAACAAGGGAAGGCCACGTGACTTGTGTTTGGGAAGGGGAAAGGCGAAGGGGTGATGAATCAGCAGGAAAGGGGAAAAGCTGAATTTTAACTCAGAAAAAAATTCCAGCAGTTAGGCCCCAAAATAAAATAATATAATACTAACAAGGCTCAGATTAATAAAAACATAAAATACTAACAAAGCAATAACCAATATGCAGTGGAAAAAATAGTGAAAGGCTTCTATTTAAACAAAGATATATAAGTTTAGGTATCATTGTGTAATACCAGTCCATTTTGATTTCCCATTTCTATGTTTGATTTCAAGAAAAATCTATAGTGTACATTAGCATCTTAATGAGATGAAGGTCTCATTTGCTGCAATGAATATGGAAAAGATTGAATTACTTGAACAGAAATCATCTAATACAAAAAATGTAATACTGAATGTACTTTGCTTTGTAATGATCGTGAATAATGTCCTTTGGGAATTCCAAAGAGAGTAGGCTTTTTAATTACTATTCAGGAATAAAAACAAAGCTAGATGTTCTATTCTTAAGAATAGAATGATAACAAAAAATAACAAATAAAATAGTTTGGTAATAATAGTAATATAATCTTACCAGATATGGCAAATCCACTAAAGCCTACAGCAAGCACTAAGAATGAAATAGCCACTCCTTTGCTGTGTGAATATCCCACCACGAGAAGAAGAGTCGCTTCCATACCAAAACCTGGTGAAACAGTAAACAAAACCAGGCATCGGATTTAATTCCCTCTCAAATACTGCAGGCCTTAGGATGCCATGATATTTCATGGGAACACAAATAAAACATCACCTCAAAGTGGGTTATAATCAGGTATTTCTTTCATCTCTAAAAAACACAAGTTCTTCCTCTCTCAAATAATCCTCATTTTACTCTTTGTATGCTAATTTATTGTTACTCCCTGTCAGTTTTAAGATGAAAATAAACACTTGTGGCTTTAACGTCTCAGAAGTCATGGATTTACTCTCAGGAAGTTGTCTGAGCTCTCCTACTGCAGAAGGTGTTCAGATGAGGACCTAAGACTGAGTACCTAAAAGTAGGCAAATTACCCTCCAAAAGCTCATCTGTTTCTTTAACAATGCAAATGCTTTCTCAAATACCAATTAACTATATCGAAATGGGGAATAAGAGCACCTGTGTTTTCTTTTATTTAGTAACAACATCTGCACTGCATAATAAATGCAGAAAGTGTTGCTTTCCAAGTACAGACAACTGTGCAGTCTTTCTTTATTTTATACATAACACATTATGAACATAAAATCCCTGCAATAAACTTTTAAATAAATTATGAAGACTTACCTCCACAGTTCATTATCTTTCTCACATTAGTTGTTGAAACAATCTGCCTGCTTCTTAAAAAGTCTGCGATTTGTCCCCCAATAGGAACAATAATCGTCATCACTAAATGCGGCACAGCAGATAAGATGCCCACCTAAAAGTAGAACTAGAATTAGCAAAGTATAAACCATAAGGAAACCTTGATTCTTCATTTTCTGAAGCATTCAGCAACTAATCGATTATTTCTTTTCAATGTCAGACTCTGTGTTAAAACTAAAAGTCTTAACTTGGATTATGAAATGAACAAAACTTGTAATCTGAAGTTATTATTTTATTTTACATAGTACAGTGAGAATTTTTAAGAACCTCTGATGCCACAACGCTTTTTGTTTATCGATCATTTTCACCATTTATATTTAAGCTAAAGCCTTTCCCCCCTCACTTATAGTCCCTCTGTCCTTTCTTTTCAGCAAATTTATGATCAAACATGTAAAACTGAATTGCTGCATCTCTGCTGTGTTCAGCACAGCTTTGCAGGAAGCCTCACACGCCCAAGCAGATTCCCTGTGGATCACCACCATGAGCACCATGGCCATTGGCCTTGGACTTCTGACCGAGCTTCAAAGAGCACATGGCCAAACGTTAAGTCTGAAAAACTTTGTGTGTAGTGAAAGGTAAAATGCCAAATATCCATTGGTGGGGTCCAAAGTGCTGTGCACACACAGCAAAATGAGCCACAGTACTTTTGTGATGACTGTTCCAACATGTTACAGGAGTGCATTCATATTTACCTTACAGGTCTGGTCCACGCTCCATATGAATCACGTGGAACCTTAGGTCACCCCTAAATCTCACATTTTGCCACCATCTTTTCTCCTTTCTAAATTAAAAAGGGGGAGCGGTTCTCACCACATTAAGGAGGCATATAGGAAGGTGATTAATTAATTTTCCTAGCCTTTCTAGAACGAGACAGCCCTGCTTTTTAAAAAGCACCTGGGACAACCAATTTTCCCAAGCTTTGGTGGGATTCTGCACCCCCTGGGGCATCAGGGACAGAGTGTAATGGCTCTGCTGATACCTTTCTAATACCAAGCATGATCTGGTTTTCCTTTGTCGTTGCTGTTACTTCACTTATCCGTGCTGGTCAAGGAAATAGGAACTGGGATGAGTACGATTTAAGGTGTAAATCCAGGATAAAGATGCAGAACGCTTTTCATTCCTACTCCTCATTAATACTACAAACGTAGCTCTGGTATTTACTTTGTTAAAACTTTACATTTTTTTACGTACCTTGCTTATTTCAAATCCAAACACCTCCTCAAAGTAAGCAGGCTGACTAATTAGCAGCAAGTAAAAAGTCCAGCTTCTACAGAAGTTTGCAACTATTATTGCATAGACTGGCATAGATGTAAAAAATTTTCTCCATGGTGTTTTGTATTTCTGAAACACAGAAAGGGGATCCAGTTACCATGGATTATCAAATTATTATATCATTATCAACTATCCATCTTCCCTTTCCTCACCCTTTTTTTACCTGCAGTCCAATATGTGCAGCAAATAAAAGTTACTGCAAAATGCACAAGTGGAGAAACTCAGTGATATTTAATTGTATCACAGAGCTCACATACAAGCGCTTTTATCTCAGTTGGATAAACATGAACATTCATGCACTTGAGTCCAAAATAACAATGTCTTTAAAAGACAATGTTGTTGTATGTAAGGCAACAGTCAGATTTTACACTGTAAATACACAATTTCATACAGATTTCCTACAAACATGTATTTTAGCATTTAAATCTTAATTGCAGTATTCAGTATTCTGCTCTTTTTTTAGGTTCTCTTTTTTTTTTTTTTAATCAAGCTGCAGCTGAAACTGCTTGGTCAATATATTTTTTTGTTTGTTTTATCGTATTTTTAAAATGAATTGCATAATGAAAAAAAAACCCAAAAGACAGATGGACAATCCTGCTGAGTCCCAGCACCTGTCCACGAGCCCAGGGTTCTGCCCATCTGTGTGGATCCAAACACAGGATCCATACCCAGGTAAGTGCTTGAAAATCACTTCAGCAAGAATTCAGGCTGAATTTAGTCTCCAATTGATTTGAATACTGGCTTTTCTTCAAAGAAAAGCAGCCCATAGGTGGATATGTGCACCACCTTGTATACCCAATAAATTACACTTAAGTGAGAGCTAAGAATTAATTAAGTGACTTAACTAATGGGAAGTCAGCCAGAAAATCTAACTTGATGGTATGGGAAGAATTTCATCTTAAATATTTTAGAAGCAACTGGACTATTGATACAAGGTAAGCACTTTGAAAAAAAAATGTTTAATTAAAAAGCCACAATTAAAAGTAGACAGAAATGATGCAGCCCAAATTAAAATTGTATGGACATCCTTCGAAGTAGAATTGTATGGACATCCTTCACATCACATCAGATTTTCAAAACCATGAACACTACTGAATGCTATTGAATATCAATTGAGACAGTCCCTCAATAACATCTGAAAATGTCATCTGTCAAAGAAATCCCTCTGTAATATTTTCAGTTCCTTATTCAATATGGAACAAAGTTTTTTACTGAGACAAAAATTGTTAATTCCTGAGTTCAATCAAGAACCAGTGTTCTGACCAAACAGAAAACATAATGAGAGTCTAGTGGGAATGGATGGTGAAAAAATTTAAGCAGATGAAGTGAGGCTTAAACAATTTTTTAAAATTTTCCTGAGTGAGCAAATATGGCAATAGTTTCTTTAAAGCTTTTCAGCAGTTACAGAAATAAGATTATTACTTAGCATGGTAGGAGTGTTAAGTGGCTGGAAAATTCTGAGTTCATACGTGGTTTTTGGCAGTTCTTGAGAACTAAACCCGTACAGAACTAAGATTATGAGAGGCTTGATATCATGTTTGCAGCAAAATTCCTGCAATAATGGGAAATGTTCTTATGGATGTCAAAGCATGCTCTATTGCAACTTGCAGTCTTTCTGGCAGACAAAACATAAAATAGTAAGAACGGGCATTTTCTGATGTTCTGGGAACCTCAAGAGACACTGAGTTGTGCTTTTCCTGCAGTTTGCCTTCAGGAAGAGGAAAACCTTCCAGAAATTACCATATAGGAAGGAAACCAACCGTTTGAACTCAAGGTACAAGAAAAATCTAAATAAAGCTGAAGTTTCAAATGTAGCTGTACCTCTTTTTAATACTTTGGACTAGAAAAAAAGGCATAAATTCCATGAGTTATCTGCTAGAAGAACTGGAACCTGTGCAAACACAGAATCCACCCAGAAATACACCTGCAGATTTCAGATCTTCCCACCCATTGCAAATGCAATTGCTCAAATTGTTCAAAATACGCTTTTCAGCCTTAAAGGAGAGTGTTTGATTTTTTTGTTGTTGTCTTTACTCGGGTGCTGGGGTGTTTGTTTCTCTTACTATCCCATAGGAAAGCAGCGTGTGGGGAATATTCTTACTTCCATTGCACCTAGGAGGTTGGCACTCTCTCCAATGCTCTCTTCTATGTATCTCCTTTCTTCATCTGTGATCGTAGGATGCGCTGCAGGACTCTCATATGAAACCAAAAGCCAAAACATGTACCAGACTATACCAAAGCTCCCTTTGGAATGGAAAGAAAGACTTTCAAAAAGAAATGCACAGTAAAGCAGCTAACAAGGAAGATAAATCTGTGACGGGTTACAACAAATTTAAATGGAAATTGCTGTTAGTGCTTCTTTGCTGAGTTATCTCAGTAGAAATAACTCTGCAACAGAGTTTGATCCTGTGAATAATATTTTTGCAAAACACATGCAGAGCTGGAGCACAGTGAAGTAGTCTTTGCTTCATTTACAGAAGGATTTCACTGCGAGTGAATATTCACTGATCTTAACATCAATTTTACAACGCAGTGCAAGGAAACAGCTTCCGTTTTGTGTCACCAAACTGTAAATGAAGGTCCATTCTGCTCTAAGACACTGCTGTCTGATTACTGCACTGAATTTTTTACCTGCAAAATAGAAGGTTCTGGCATTTTTTTCAACATAGCAATGAACTTCCTGAGTAGTTTATTAAATTTCTATAAGGATTCCACCTAATTCACATAGATGCAGAATGAATTCCCTTGGGACATTCTTTTCCATCAGTGTAGGTTAACACAACTAGTGTGAATAAAGTTATGTAGGTCTTCAGATAAAAATCGGGACAGCTTATTCAGGGCAGGTACTCTAAATTTGCAGTTTTATAAATGTAAGAGAGATGCTAATGTGAGCAGAGATACTATAGATCTGCACAGAGGTTTGCTCTGCTTGTGCTGAAAGTGATGAAGGTTTCAGCATGAGTTAGCTTCACTTCTTATTAAATTATGTTACTTTCCTACACACTCTTCCCTTTAAATTCTATTCTTTCATTGCTCTTTTCTCTGGACTGTATTTTTAGCTTTGCAGCCCCACTTCTCTGGGCTTTTTTGTCCTCTCAACAGCAGCTTTTGCATTTTTAGAAGGGGCAGAGTGAGGTCACAGCAGGCTGGGGCGAAAGGAGCAGAAATGCGTACCATA
The DNA here is from genome assembly GCA_013397895.1 of Origma solitaria. NCBI lineage: Eukaryota > Metazoa > Chordata > Aves > Passeriformes > Acanthizidae > Origma > Origma solitaria. The sequence goes on from VZRL01003027.1 coordinate 933,848, forward strand.
CACATAGAACACAGAAGACCACCCAGTGTATTGCACTAGAATCCCAGCTAAAGGCATTGCAATGACAGCTCCTGCATAGGAACCTACAAAACAAGACACGGGGATGAAGAGGGAGAAGAAATCAGCCTCAAAACACTTGTGCATCACAAATGAAAGGAAGGCAAAAATACGAGGGTACTTACCACAAAAGGAAGTGGTTGCTAACCTACTTCTTTCTAATGGGGGGGCCCACTTGCTCCAAATGCCGTGGCAGGCAGGGTAGGTGACCCCCTGGGGAATGGGTGTGCCACAAGTTAGCTGATGCTGATCAGTCACTCAGTTCATTGTCTTTGCATGACTTTTTAATTCTTTATTGCTATAAACGAGAAGCTGAGAACGCTTTGCGATTTTAGAGCAAAGTCTGAGCGCAGCCACAGAGAAACTTCAATGTCTATTCAAAGTGAAATGGGTTTTGTATATCACTCCAAATCATTAAAGAGACCTCATGAGACAAATACAAAACACATTTCCTTTTGCTCCCCCTCCCACTTCCAGGAAAGAATTGCAAATAATGGAAGAGAAAGAGTATTAGTGCACAAGAACCAAAGAAAAAGGAAGGATGGAAATACAGACCCTCTGAAGTCTTTCTAGTGCAGGCCTGATTTATTCAACCCTCCTTTTTTTGATCTAACATTCAAAGTATAATTTAGGAAATACAGGTTAGAGTGTCACTGCTCTAAAACTAGAAATTAAGATCAGTAACAGCTTAGAAATATAATTTTAAGAGAGACATTTTTCACTGTCTTTAATGAACTTTCTTGAGCATGTAAAGCAAATAATTGAATTATATGATTTGACTTGATTTTAAACCAGCTACCTTTTAGGTGACTCTTTAAAATGAGCGTTTAACTTACAGTAGAAAAACTAAACGTGCAGTGTTGCAATTTTAGAAAATGTAATATGAAATGTACATTAATTGTCCATTAAATTCCTGATTAAGAATCGTGATGTATGCATACACACCATGTATTGATTATATAGGTCACATATATTCACTTTTCTCTTTATCTGATATTTTGTTTCCTCTGCAAAAAGTAGAAAAAATTAATAACTTTTTGCAAATACTGAGGGTATCACAAACATTGAGACAATGAGCTTCAATATTCAGAAAGTTGTAAAATACCATCTTCTGTTTTGCAAGAAGATCCTGTAAACAGTTTCATGTCCACTTCAGTATTTTATCAATTTAAAAAATATATAAAGACATAATCATAAGATTGTAATGATTTATCATAAACCTTCCAAAAGCCTTGTTTGAAATGTTTTGCATTTATATTCCTTTGAACAGTATCAGAGAAATGTGTGAGTCTATTTTGATTTGTAATTACCCATTTGCTTCTCTTCCTCTCATCTTTGCAGCCAAACACACCTCTGTGCACTCAGAACACTTGCCAGGAATGGATCCAGATTTATACACACACACTTTAAAGATCTGGCTGACAGTCACCTGAATTTCAGGCACAATCTGCACCCCCTTTTGGAGTCTTTTTATGCAATAAAGCACACTAGTTAATAGCAGCTCATGCAACAGAAGTTGTGTGGCCCTGAGGAGCAAAGAACCAGCCATGACAGGGTTAAAAATTGTCTTTATGGGAGGGAGGGTGGGAGGAAAGAAAAGGAAGGAAAGGAAGGAAAGGAAGGAAGGAAGGAAGGAAGGAAGGATAGGAGGCTCAATATTTTTTTTCTCTTTTAAATTACAGTAAATCTCTTATTCATTCCAACAAAAACATGGCATGGTCAGGACTTAAGCTATAACCTGAGGCTTTTATTATATATTTATTCTGTGATGCTGGCCAGCAAGTTACTGCTGAGAATTACACCAGGATAAGCTTTATACAAGTATAGGTTTAGTGAAATTTCAGTGCTAAATGCATATCCCATATCTCTGACTCCTCAGCCAGAGAACACTTTGCCATGAAATATTATAGCTGAAGGACAATCAAATAGCTAAAATTCATACATTGAAATCCCTTATACTCAAAATCAGTAACAAATTTAAAACCATTTTTATTTTCCTTCCAAAACTACATTTGCCAGTTAAAAGCTAACAAACATCCATCACATTTACAAGCTGTTTTGTAATTTTTCCATACCTCTACAAGGCCCTGCAAGATCCTAACGAAGATGACACATCCATAGTGCACCCTGGCTGCAGATGGTATTAGCATGTTGAGGGAGGATGTCAGCAGAATAGCAGCACCAAATACTCTGCAGAGGTGGAAAAAAAGCGAAAGGAAGTAACTTCAATGTTGTATTTATCTATTTAACATAATTAGATAATAATATAATAATATAGTATGTAAATAATAATATAATTGATAAATATATAATAATTTAGCAAATATATCTTATGCAATCGCAGGTACAGGTCTTCATTTCCCTGTAAACACCCACTTTGCTTTAATTTTCACCCTAATTTCAACCAAATCTGATTCAATTCTCCACCCTCTGGAAGCAAAATTAGAAATTGTCTCCAAATGATTTGCTAAAACAGGTGGTCAATAAAAGAGTTTCTCAAGTGCTTTAATTGTAAGAAAGTTACACCACGCATTCACTCCTTATGAAGCAGAAGAGAATCCACTTTTATAAAAGCCAAAAGCAGCAGGAAGAATTTCAAAGGGAGATGGCATTTGCTTAAACACAAGAGTTAATCAACCTGGAAACAAACACGTATCCATAAAAACCAGATTATTTTTACTGCTGTTTTTTCAGAGGCTACTCACTGAAAATTGCTCATTTTAATTCCACAGCATCCTAATATCAAATAAAGCACATTACAATGTCTAAATTAATGCATGAAGTGGTGATTCGTTTTCAAAATTCCACTGATTTGACTGAATTTTGATTTGAGTCAATTAACATCCACCCCTTGCAGGAGGAAACCTTTTCTCTAGCTTTATTGTGTCCTTTTTTTGTATAAAGCTAAAAGCTATGTAATGCAAATATAAATCTGATGACATATTGACATCAGGGTATCTGATGTGGAACTGATTTGACAGAAACCTTTGACCTGAGCTCGTGTTCTTCACAAACTGCTACAGTGCCAGAAGTCAGCGAGAAACAGACCTTGGGCTAAAGACGCAGGATGAAAATTCTCCTCAAAGGACACAATATTCCACGTTCTGTCATAAGAATGGCAATCTGAAACAAATCTTCAGATACCAAACTGAGTATATGCCACTTTAATTTGGCATATATTTAAGGGCATGATAAGGAAGCTTTGCTAAATATCTCTTGATGAGGTGTCCTCATTGTGTTCCCATGATGTCCATCTGCAGCTGAACAACATTTAGCTCTCTGTGCAGCACATTTCTGCCTTTGCTTGTCAGCAAGTTCAATAGATCTGCTGGGGCTCACTGGTGCACGTGTTTGCGTTGCACTCTGAGGACTATTCTGACCTGAATTCTCTTCTGCTCTTGATTTCTCTATTTGTAAGTTCCTACTCCAAAACTGTGTGCAGTTCATTTCCTTACAATTTAATTCCTCCATATGTTCACATAAACTTCGGCAGTGTCTTAGCTTTCATTTGCTGATTTTCTTTCTTTATTAATAAGAAGAGCTTGGGGTTCAAAGGAGCTTTGCTAGCGATTTTTACAAATTCTTTTAAAAAGTCTGATCTTCCTGTTAGCAATTTTTGGGAGATCAATAAACTGTAATTGTTCTAAAGGTTCACTGAGAAAATCCTTATTTGCTTGTAAGGGGGAAGAAAGGACCATTTGGTTTGTAGCCTTTTTCTTTTCTGAATAGCAATTTAATTAAATGTCTAATGCAGCAATGTGGCTTTAAATTCGTGACTGTGCATAGACTTGCTGGAGCAGATTCTTAGCAAGTGTGAAAGTGTGAATCATTGCAACCATTCTGAGTCAATATTCCTGTTAAAATCATGAAGATAGAATATTAAAAAATGCCATCTCTCCGTAAGGATGAGATTTACAAATTGCTACAGCAGGTAACTCTTTCTTCAAGGAAATTTCCTCTAATTTTTTAATCCTGTGTCTGAAATCGGTTTGCCACAGCTGAAAGCTGTGTTTCCCAGAATTGCCTCTGTTCTCATGTTCACTAAAGATGAGCTGTTTCCTTGAGTCTGTTCCTTCCAGAAGACAAAAGAAAATGTAACTGAAGGAATGATCAGAGATGCTTCTCCCAGATTAAAATCTTGCCTCTGTTTGGACACCCAAGTATTGGTGAATATTCAGTTACATCAGGGTGCAGATGATGAAATCATTCTGCAGCGTCACTTGTGAGCCAATTCTCTCTCTGAACTATGCTTTATAGGAAAAATTTCCCCTCTCCCCCAAAAAATCTAAGGATTTAAAAGTAGAATAAGTTTGAGTTAAATTGTGATTCTTGTATGAAATGGCTTTTTTATCCTTTTTCTTAAAATAAATTTTAAAAGCGACACCATGCATGGCTATTTCAGTGAGCTCATTTCCTCTATAACTCTTAATCCAGTGCAAATAAATCTTCCTACATTTGCTTTGCATCTCTCAATGCACGCTCATAAATATCATAAGTATTTCTCCTTTGTGCTCTTTAATCTTGTTACATTTATTTCCATAAATACAAAATTCTACCTAGCAGAATATTGTGATATAGTGCAGGTTTTTCTATAAAATTACTGTTTTATTGCTTTAAATACCTCACCTAACACTATTTATTACGATTTAGATCAAGTAAGAAAGATTTTGAGCTACAGTCAATCAAAATATATTTGAATGCAGCTCACATTTGAATGCATTTAGTTGGGAAATGGAACATTCTGATTGTTCCTAGGGCATTTCTAAAACATTTTGCTGACTCACACATCAAACATATTTTAATGCCATGGCACAAATTGGGAGCTTTAGCAGACCAAAAGAAACTCTGGGAAAACTGCAGAATCACAGAGATAAAGCAGGAGAGACCAATGGCACTGCCGTAACTCTTGGCCCTTGCATTAGGATGGAATTAAAATGCCCTGACATGTCCCCAGCAGTCCCTAGCCTTGCTGAAAAATTAATTCCTGACTCAAAATTAGCTACTGTGCAACCACATCTAGAAGAAAATAACCACGTACAGAAGAAGACAATAAGTACAGGAGTAGTATGCCAAGGAGAGGAGAAAAACCCAATAAGTAGTTGTGGTTTTTGGGTCCTCATAAGTGACCAGAAGCAGTCCTGAAACAAATGTTATGCTTTATATATCTGTTTCTATTTCTAGGCTCAGTAGATTCCATCCCAAAAATCAGAATCTAACACTGATCTTCAGTGCTTTGCTGACATTGGCCTCAAAGGTCATGAACTGTGACTTAATCCTCCTGTAATATAAGTACTAATAATAGCAAAATCATATTTGAATGAGAGACATTTGGGATGGGAGAAGAGAAAGAAAATTACTCTGACAGCTCAGAAAAAAATGCTCTAGTATGGAATGAGGTTGCAGGGGGGAATGAATCTGTTTGGGTTTCAAGCCAATTGGCTCATTTTTCTCTTTGGGGACAAACTAAAGAGAAAGAAACATATTTATTTTCATCTCTGTATTTCTCATCTCCGCAGCTGTGCAGCAGCACTATTGTCATCCACCTTTGCCAGGCAATTCCCGTTACATGAGCGTTCTGCAGGGTGGTACAGATATTGTTACCCAGCTGGAAGCAGGGTCAGCTCAAAAAGTGAGCCCAAAAAGCCAAATGCTGAGTGCCAGATGGGTGCCCTATTGAGTTACAGACAGGATAGCCGAAAATAAAGTGTCCTGCTCGGAGGCATCCTTTTACCCCCAGGACTGGAAATGAAAATTGCTGCAAAGTGTTCATAAAGCTAAAGACCCTTTTAGGAATCAATTCCTCAGCTGGCTGAATCCCCTGTATTTTTATTTTATATATATATATATAAATTATGTCAATCTTTAATATATTTGACAAATTCCACAATTATCAATGCATCTATTCTCTAAATAAGTGTATCCACCTCGAGAAAATGAAACTTACAGATACAAAATGTGTCTTTTCTAAAGCATATGAAGTACCTTAGCTAAATTTGTCCTTTAAAAAAAAAATCAGATAGTAACTCTGTATGTTCAAAACAGATTTTTAAATATTTATTTAAATAAAAAAATGCTGTCATTTTTTAGATGGGTAAATATATGCTGTATCAGTGAATTATGAGTGTAATTTCATTAAAATTCAAAATAATTAAAGAATAGTAAGTCTTGGTCACAGACACTATTGTATGTATTTTAACAGATTTGCATTGAGAAATACGAAAGCATAGAAAGTATTTAAATTATTTCAGGACTGTAAAAGAATATTTTTTACCTCCAAAATGCTACTGATTATCATTTCATGGAAGATCTATCTACTGAATAGGAAACTTTTATTATTTTGTTATTTTTCTAGGGAATCATAGCGTGTGTGGGTGTGTGGGGGTGTGTGTGTGTGAAAGCATTTTGCACCACTACAGTAAATTAAATTCAAAATATTATATTGATCTGAATGTAAAAAGGAACCTATGGAAAATGTAACCCATGTTCTTTTCTGAGGCATACAACCTCTGCATTTGACAATTTTATATTAATATTGATCATATTCTAGGGAACATTATTGTCATTGGGTAAAGTGTGTGTATTGAACAAACACTTTATTTGTAAACAGTGATAAAACGTTTTTCCTAGTCTTACATATGAATCTGTTAGGTAAGGGTGGAAAATAAAGAGGATTGAAAACATGAGTTTTCTTGTGAAGTTCTCCCCACCTAGTTTAAATATTAGATGAAAAAATTCTGTCATTATTAAAAAAAAAAAAAAAAAAAAAAAATTTATTTGGACTCAAGTTGGTGAGCTGGTTTGCCATTTTCCTTACAGAAACCATACAAAATATGTTGAACAAAGAATTATTTTAAGAAAAATATATACAAAAATTTAAGCTGGGTTTTGACTCTGCTTTGCTGTTCTTTCTTGAGCAGTGCTTGTTTGGGAGCGTCCTAGTGCCGCAGCAGCTGTGAGCAGCAGAATATCCATCACATAATGTGACTTTTTAGCCTATTCTGTCAGCCCAAGAATTCTAAAATTTATGATTTTACTTTGACTCTACCTATTTTCTTTCATCTGTGGCACACTTTCTCCTGCAAAGGGCAAACAGCACAGTGTAGACATGATTATATTTTTATACAATCCAAAGAATACTTTGTCTGAGAGGAATTGCAAGGCTCAGTGCTGGATTAAATGCTTAATTTTTTCCCCAGTAAAACATAATGTCTAGGAAGAAGCAGGACAGGAGCTAACTGGAATGTCTGTGGGTTTCTAGCAGCTTTGCAGAATCCTTTCCTGCCAATGTTGTGGGCAATGACGCAAGATTGTGATCAACATTTTAACTTAGATTTTCCTTTGAATATACAGAAATTTCAGGGGTTTAGCTGCCTCCTAACACCTCCCTCCTTACGAAGCATATCTCTACCCATCTCGGGTGTGATCAGGGCCTTCTAAGGCTTTGATACAGAACATGAACGTTTTGAAGACCTGAATTTGAAGATAAACAAATCCCAAAATATTCATGAGATATGTAACAAAGGCTGGCTCAAGCACTGGTGTGGAATGCCATGCAGAGACTCAGTGGATGTGCACCAGCAACCCAAAGCCCTTCAGCTTTCTGCCTTGTCAAGCCCCACTAATGCCACTGACCCCAAATACTTTTCAGGGCCTTCCATTGCTTGTTCACAGACCTATTTTTTGACGTGTCAGTGTGTATTTTATTAAGAACTTGGGCGCTGTTGGGTGACAGCACCATTGTGATTGATGCTGAATGTAAAACACCCCTGGGCCATTGAATTCAGATTGCTGCTCTTAGCACAAGTGCCTGGCCTCATCCTTCCCTAAGCAGATCGGGTTCCATCTCACAAGTTATAAGCATTGGCCCTCCTTAGTAGCAGCTTTTCCTTTCCAGCTTTTTACTTCAGATATCCACTATATGTCTTCAGCCCGCGCTGCTTTATTTTAATGGCTTTAATATCTTCAGTTTCCCCAGCCACAATCCTATCTTCTCTCTTTTGTATCGCTAAGCAAATCAGGTCCTCCCCACCTTGTCTGCTCTTTTTCTTCATTCATTTGTTCACTCCACCAATCCAATCCTCTCTCTTTCCTGTCTGAATTCAGCTGGGGAATCTCTCAAATGTGCGGTTTCTTTTTACAACTCATTATATCTATGTCTAGATAAAGCTCTGACTCATTCTAGCTCATTAGCTTTGGGACAGCTTGCTCTTTAAATATGTAATCTGCTAGATAATGTTTCAAACCAAGACTATCTCACTCAAATCACCTCACCAGCATGCAGGGCTTAGGCTGTGATTCCACTGTCTCTGCTGATTTAGAGGTATATAACACACTTATCGAAGAAATCACCTGTAGGCTTAACTTTAAAATTGTAATTTTAGTTTTTATTTTAATTTTAGGCTTAATTTTAAATTGTTCTGTGGATTTGTTTGGGAGGATAACTAGTATGTGTCGGACTCAAAAGCTGGACGTCTGTACTGCTTTCTGGAGAGTTTTCTGACACAGGTCACAGCTGATTGTGTGAGGACTGCCCAGAGCAAATGCAGATTCCTTCAGTACCAAGTGCCAGTGCCATTGGTGTTTTTATGCACCCAACCTGGACAAGACTGTTGCATTAAACCCGGTGGACAAATTGCTTTGGGGTGAAGTAACAAAGCGAGAAGAGGTGATTGAGGATACCTGTGATGTCTGCAGTTACCTCTGCAATTAACTGTCAGAGGCGTCCCCGGGTTTTGTTTCAGAGAGTGTTTTATTTATTAGATCTGCACTGCTGATGCAGTAAGGATTCATGGAGGCTCAGGACGAGGAGAGAAATGGGAGCAAAGTTATTTGACAACGTTGGCATATCTGGATGATATAATCCCAATAAATAAGGTGTTTCTCTGTCAGCTTGTTCTGAAAGGGGTGTCAGGGCAGGGGGGTTGGAACTGGGTGATCTTTAAGGTCTCTTCCAGCCCAAACCAGTCTGGGATTCTCTGAAAGCACCTCGTGCACTTTTACATAAACTGTGTAGCAAATTTTCCACAGATAATAATTTCGAAGAATTCTGATGGAATGCCAAAATAAGACCAAATTTCAAACATAACCCTACTCTTGTAGTTATAGCTCAACAAAGAGGCCTAAATTCTGAAAAATTTATATTTAGTTCTGAAATAATTAGTCAAGGGTAAATTTGGTTCTCTGCATTTAATATCTTGAGAATTACTTCCCTTCTGTATTCAATTAGTTCCAAAATTCCACATTTGTCAATGTAGAGTTATACAGCTGCTTCTCAGTAGAAGGGAGTATAACCAGGGAATATAACATTTTGGCCTGCAGCACTCTTGTCTGAGGTGCCTTGAAAGCTAAAAGTCAAACTCCAGCTATTATGGTTTACCTGCTTCCATGTATGTAAATATCAACAGAGGAATGCCCTTACTGACTCTGAAAAGATTATTTGTCCTTGGTAATATAGTGTGATTTTTTTTTTCTTTTTTTTTTCAGCTGTTCCCCATGCATTTTCAGCTGTCCTCCATATTCACCTCCTTGACTGCAAACTGTAAGTAGCCACTCGTTTGGAAGATTCACACTGATTTTTCTTTAATTATACAGCTATAATGTCACTTGTTCATCTCCTTTGTAAACTAAACACTCCTGATAATATTTGTCTTAGCCTAGCTGTCTTTTTCAGTCTGTAATCATGCTGATAACCTTTGCTGGGATAACTTTTATGGGATAATGGGATAATGTTTATGTATCTCAAATTTACTAAGAATGGAGTAACACTCCATTATGGGGAGATACTGTTTAGCTTTTCTGTGACATATGGAGTCATTCTGACTTTTGTCTAGGACAGGCTCATTTCCTGATGCCTCTCTCGACCCCTCTACTGTAAACATATCCCTATCAAATGCTCACCCTGACAATTTATGCTTTCCTAAATGACAGACAGAATGTAGTGTTTTTTTCTGAATCGGGCCCTTAATTTGCATTAAATGACACAAGGCTAACAAAGCTGGGATTATGCCATGAATATTAGAGTGGTAGGTGAACTCAGCTGCCCAAAAACCAAGACAGGATAATGCACCTTTGCCATTAGAGATGAGCAGTTACACCCAAGCACCAGTCTTGGGTTGAACACGCTTCATAAGAGAATCGCTCAACACCAATCCTCTTTAACTACAGTCTGTGGCCAGCAGCCATAGTATAACAGCTTTATTTGGCATTTTTAAATCGAGATAAAACAGGTTATTTTCATTCATATGTGTGTAAGGGAGGAGGGGGATGTGTCTGTGCTCTTCATACTAAATCCTATTATAAGCCCTTCATGAAGCATTAATATGGAAAAGTCGACCTCCCGCCATCTAATCTGGTATAATAAGGGCTTGGATACATTATTAATTTTTGTCACACATCTGAGGCCCCCTTTTATCAACCAAAACCCCCGTCTAAATCCCTTGTTGCATCATTAAATCGTGGAAACAGCTTCATCACTTGTGACAGAGCGATGGAAGGACCCTGAGCCATATGGCAGAGGCAGCACCAGCTCCCAGTTCCCCCAGTGCCCTTCCTGGAACGACTGGTGCTAAACAGAACCTGCCCTGCAGTAGGGTGACAAAATCATCTTGGGGTTTTTTGTGCAATGTTGGCTCCTTTGCCTGCAAACAGATGAGCCCCACAGCAGTGCTGGGGATCAGAGAGCAGATCAACCTTGCAGGGTTTTGGGCTGGGTGTGAAAGGCGAGCGCAGCTCTGGGGCTTTTCCCTCACACTGCAAGGTCGGCTTAAGTCCTCAGAAGTTCAGAAGTTGGCACTTGTTTAATCATCCACTAATCCTCCTGCTCGTGCTGTGAATTAATCATTGTTTGCAAATCAGAAAACACACAATATGTCTACCTGAAAAAGGAATGGAACAATTCCTCTCTTCAAAACAGAGAAATGTAAAGATGTGACATCTTTCTATTTCTAAACCAGTACTTTACCTTAATTTTTTTTTTGTTGTCATTAAGGCTGAGTTAGAGAGATTCTGATTTCACTGACATTCTAATGACAGTTTCAGTGAAAATCTGTGGGACTCTGGGACGACATGCTCTGACAGACAGTTGTCTGAAATAACATTCATTTTACTCATACAAATAATCCTATCAGATTACTTGCTGGGAAGAAGGATTTAGCCCTTAATGACAAGAAGAATGGCACTTCAGAAACAAAGACTAATTTGAAGTGAAATGTTGATTCGTATAATTTCATTCAGATTAGAATGACAATGATGAAGAGTTCAGCATAGATGAGAGATAATTACATTGTAGAGAAATGTGGTGTAGTCATGTAGTTACATTTTTTAATGTGGGTGGTGACAGGATTTGAGCTTTCACAGATAATAGGAAATATACATCATTACCATAGGTGATTTTAATTTTTAAAAAATTGTCATTCTATTCTGCCCTTTTTGTGTTTCTTTGTGTCAGGAAGTTCTAATGTTTGATTATACACAAATGAGCTAAAATGGTCACTTGGCTTGGTTTATAAAAAATAGTCTGTGATTATTGCTGATATACTTTCGAATCAATTCTTGGCACATAGTCAAAATTGGCATTTCTATTTTAAATATATAACTGCAAAATTGGGAATTAATTCCCTATTGTGCAATCTAACAATGCCCTATGAATTTCAAAGAATCTTTCCTGATTTACAGTAAATATTTAAAGAGTTCATTTAGGAAATCAGTGAGGAAATACTGCCACAGCATTTTAGTAATGTTTTTGGTAGGGCAAGGGGTTTGTTATAGGCTTCCAACACAAAGAATATTTAAAGAATGTATCAGAAGTTTAAAATATAATGATATTTAAATTATCTTGAGAGGAGGTGATGAAACCCAGTACAGTTTCACACCTTTCCATATGTGTGTGACAGCACAGCAGGTTGTTTATTCATAGACAGCTGCAGTTGCATGAATGTGAAATAAAGAATAATAATTTGAATAAAATTGTTATGTTTCTAGATTAAAAACAAAACAGGTGCTTAGTTATAGGACAATCTAGCCTGAAATTCACTATGGCAACAACCCTTAATGCTTGATTTTTAATATTTTTCTTAATTATCCCTCTACTGCAAACATATCAAAAATATAACTCCCATTACAGGAATTTAAATCCCAATTTAAAAAAATCACATCATTTCTCTGGTTGGACCTGTGGTGACTACTCATTATTATTACTGTTTAAGCTTTTTTTCATTTATATAGCTCCCAGTTGCTGATTCTTTTTGTATTTTTCCTGAGGACTAAAACACTTATACCAAGCAATTTTTTCCAGTGGAACTATATGCATACTTAGAATCAGATTACCTCCTAGTAATCCTTTTATATACTAATATCCTGAATACAGAGCTCTTGCTTTTCTTTCACTAGGCATCACTTGATACTATTATTTTTGAAGCAGTTAAAGACCTCTAAATCAATCTCTAATTTTTCAGCACTCACATGAATGTGTCCAAATTACCCATAAAATTTAAGTCATTGACTTAAGTACACTCATTGCACTAAATAAAGAAAAATAAACATTCCGGGATTACATTCACTACCTTAGTAGGGCATCATGGTGGGAGCTTGTGACGTGTTTCTAGCTCTGCATGGCTCAAGATCCCACTCAGTGTGACTGCTTTTCAGAAAGGCTCCTCACTCTCTGGTGTTAATTTGCATTTGGGTGTCATTTATTGAACAGAATTCAGTCTAATTTAATATAGGGGGTTTAATATATCATCTTATCCTCTGGATCTTTTTGTACCCACAAATTAATCTGCATTTATATATATTCCCCAAATGACTGATGAAAAGTGAAGGCCACAGCAAGTCTCAGCAGTATCATAATGGCATCTGAATTTTTGGAAGGTTCAGAAACTCTAGCCAGGTAACCATCAGTCTCCCAACGTGATAAATATCAGTATTCCAGTCCCTCACTTGGTTGTGAACAACTCAAAAAGAAACGAGGGGCTTTCATCACACCGTGGCAAACACCCCAAGTCACCTGGGGTCCCTACGGAATACCCAGGCAGAGAGATGCCTGTCCTGGGAATGACAAAACACACCTGAGGTGTGAAGTGCTTCCGCAGGAATAATAACTAATTAGGTAAAACACACCTATCTTAACTAGAGTTGTCCTTAACTGTCGTAAATGTGTTTGTGAAGAAGACAAAAATCTAATTTGCACACGTGCCACCTTGTGTGCTTCTACTCCTGACTTTTCCTGGCCATGTCCCTGCCATTGTCTTGCAAATCTTTGTAGTTGCATCACTTTTCATCTGAATTCGTTCAAATGGTTTTACTGATGTTGTTTGGGTGAATGAAGACAGCTCTTGATTCTGCAGCCTTTACTCAACCAAAACTCCAGTTAATCCTGAGGAGTTACAGACGGTGTAGAGATGCAAAAAAGCCTAAAGGAGGAAGAAAAGTAGCCCTTTAAACGGCTGTTAATGGGTATTTGAAAAATCCTTTTACATTTCTGAACCATTATCAGAAAGATAGCACTTGTAATCAGAAAGGCAATGGACATTGTGGTTTAAAAATGTCGTGTTTTGATTTATTTGTTGTAAAATGTAGGATATCAGTGTTTTCTGCGTTACAGAGCATCTCTCAATTTGTAAATCTGTCTAAAAGGTACTTATCTTGACGAGACTACTTTTCGCTTTTGCCTCTCTCCTCCCTGTCTCCCTCAAGCACACACAAGCCATCTTGCTGAGCCTCTCTGCCCATCCAGGCCTACCTTTCAAGCTGCACGCTCCTGAGAAGAGTTAAAGCTATATATGGCTGAGTTTAGCATCCATTTGCACTTGGCGTGGTGCTGGTTTGAAGAGTGGCACTAGGACCCTTGCTATTTCTGCAAACGAGGAGCCCGTGGCATTAAGCATGGATGTGAAAGCCTCATGTGTCTCGAATACTCAGTGGATCTAATTAACAGGTAGAATCGCACCCTGGGTGCTTGAAAAACCGCCAGACACCATAGAAACGAGTCCTTAAGTCCCCGGACCATCTGCACTTTCTTTTCATTGTGGAAGTCTCATTGAAACCTGTTTTTCCGACCATTCTAGATTCATTTGTGCGCTAATGAAAAATTCCTGCTGATGCTTTCCTTTCCATTAAAACAAAAATTATAGAATTTTTTAATTCAATCACACGAGGGGGGGGAAAAAAAAAGCCCTCTCTCGTTTTGATGAAATAATGAATAGGCGTCGTTCGAATATCACGGCCACAACGTCCTTAAGTGAGTGTTTAAAGGAAAAGGAAACCAGGACGAGGTATCACCCAGGGGGTGGTCTGGAGGCGGCTGAGCATCACTGCACCATCCCAGCGGAGCTCCCGCATCGCCGCAAGCGCTCCTTCCCTGCTCCGGGGGCTGCCTTTGGGGCGGGATGGCGCTCCGGGATGCAGCTCAGCCCCGAGCCCCCCGGCTCCCGGCGCTGCTCCGGCCCTCGTTACCTGTTCGCTGCCAGCCGGGATGAGATGTACCCTCCGGGGATCTGCGTAATGATGTACCCCCAGAAAAAGGAGCCGTGGATCATGCCCACCGTTTCGGGATCCCAGTTGAACTTCGCTTTCTTCCAGCGCGAGGGGCCGGGGCAGAGGGAGAGAGAGAGAGGAGGAAGGCTGTGATTGTGCCACTTTGGAGCTCTCGCCCGCAGCGCCACCGAAGGGACTCCGGTGCCGGCGGCGGGCTCTGCCCCCAGCCCCACGGCAAGCGCTCCGGCTGCCCCATCAGCACCCAGCAGAACAATCCCGGTAAATTCAATATAAACAGCACCGCCCTGGCACACGGGAGGGGCAGGGATGCCCTGAGCCGCTCGGAGCGCGGGGCCAGGCAGGGCAGAGCCGGCGAGCCCCGGGACCCCCGGCTCAGACACAGCCCTGCCGGGGGCACAGCCCCCCTTACCTTTGCCTGGGAGGGCAGCAAGCCCTCAGGGGGTCTGTCTGGGGATCGGGGTGTTTAAGGCTCCTCTGTATTTATCACATCTTTCTCCTCGCACTTTAACTCGCTTTGAAATGGCTCTCATCATTTAACGCCTTTTGGTCGAAGCGAGTTGACCCCGGTGTTTTCGGACATTCATGCAAAACCTCCCCGCCTCTTTTACGGCGAGGACAGTCCCTTATTCGAAGCCCTCCTTCCCCCATCCCCTACGTTTATTTTACGAGATATCTGCGTTTTTCAACGTTGTGTGGAAAAGACAGGGAGGGGGGCGAAGGGTCCGCACAATAATCCCGCGAACTGGGGCTAGGAACTGGGCTGAAAAAGCAGGAAAAATTGGTAGAAAATGTTTCTGCTTCAAGAACGGGATTTCCGTCCTACGAAGGGCGAGGGGGGGCCAGCATCGGGGCTCAGGTGGGGGAAGGAAATGCCGCAAATCCATCCAGAGCCCGTCCCACCTGTGCTGAGGTGTTTGACTGGGAGTCGTACTGGGAGGACGTGGGATTTACGAGGGAAAGGTTCCCACCTCTTTAATAATTTTTCCTCCTCGGTGTATGGTGCTGTTATTGACCATATCCACGATGGCCACTCCCAAGTTACATCGGATCCCGAAGGAAATGCAGAATCCCAGTCCACTCATGATGGCAATGATGTACCTCCGGGGCAGCCCGAAGCACGTACAGTCGCACAGCGGGGCTTTCTTTTCGGGCACTTCCATGGGCTTCCCATCTTCGGTCAGCTCGATGGTGTCCCCGGGCTTCTGCCTCTTCTCTAGCACTCTGCCCGACACAAGAAGGGAAAGTCAAACCCCGGCCGCCTGGAGACACAATTTCGAGGAGCCGACGGCTTAAATTCACCGCTCGCCTCGCTCCTTTGGCTTGGAGCTCCATTTGGGGATTCATCCCTCACTCCCCATTCACCTTCAGCCGCTCTTCAGCGCTGACCTGTGGGAGTCTCGATTAGTCATCCCCAGCTCCCCCCGCCACCCCTCCGCAGCAGCCCGGGGAGGAGCTGGAGCTGAGGATGCCTCATCTATCATTAAAGACTTCTGCTTAAATATGTAGGACGCATCGAGAAGACATCATCTGTAACCACTGCAGAGGCGCCATGTTGGGCAGCCCAAGAGGCGTAGGAACAGGAAAAAAAGGGCTTGTGGAGGTTTTATTGGAAACACCAAGGGGGATGATCTTGGTGCGCACCTCGCTTCAGGGCTGGGTACAAAAGAAATGTTAAGAGAAAAGGCGGTGGAGGGGGGAGGAGCGAGGAGGAGAGGGCGATATTGCTGTTTATTTTGGATTTGCAAAATGGCTGTCACATGCGGTGAAAGAAAACATGACCGTCTTCAGAGAACACCTCCGGAGAAGGCTTTCCCAAAGATCTCAGTGCTCAGCTGAGCTCAGCTCGACTGTGGTCACTTTGCAGGTTTTACCTTCCCAGAGCAGCTTTCAGTACTATCTCATGGCCCCACTCCCTCGGTTTTTCTTGAAAACCCTGTCTCCTAGGAAAAAAAACCAAAACCTGCAGGAATCTGAATGGAAATGGCTATTTGTAGCTATTTCCAATCGGCTGAAAAAATACCACGAAATGTGATTTAGAACATTCAGTTTTTTAAAACATATTATTATTTTTGTCGAAAATATTTTAAAATGCTGTGTCGGTGGCAAGAAAAATCAGGTTTATCGAACAAGCGTCACATACTGAATCCCTAAATCTTCTTCTGAAGTCACTGAGATATTTAAAAACCAGAAAAGCTAACCAATTATATCGTCTTGAGAAGCGAATCTGTGACCATTTCCCGACACTCTGGACTCTACTACGGCTGCCCTCACCCCTGCTCTAGAAGTATTTTCTCACTCGGAGGAGCATCTCTTTCAGGTTAACTCATCCGGCTGATAGGGCAGTAACAATTAGCAAAATAAGGCTTCAAAGGTTATCCGTTTTTGGGAGAAAATACAAGGATTTTCTCCAAAAGCTACTCAGCGGAAATTCTCCTGATTTTTCTTTTCTGGGCGTTATTATTTCCACGCTTAAAGATCGCGGCATTAAGAAATGTCTTAAAGTTGTAAATAAAATAAACCACCGTGGGTTTATGTTCAAAATTCGTTTGTGCGGATAAAGGGTAGTGTAGGAGTGTTTTCTCCCTGAATGGGCGTCTTGTCTTCAGGAATAGACTGGAAATCAATGTGTAAGAGGCAAGAAAATTGTTTAGATTCTAAGAATAGTAAACAAAGCACTTAATTCCCGTGAGCTGAAAAAGATTAGCAAATCGCGCGTTTGTCAGTCGAGGTGTGAATTCAAACGGAGTTTTGCTGGAAAATACAAACGCCGTTTCTCCATTATTCCCCGTGTGACTACAAACAGTAGAGATAATAGTTTTATTTAAATGTTGTAGGGTCTTTTAGAACGGGGAAGGAAAAAAAAGGTCTATTTCCTTAATTGTATTTTAAGCAGTTATTCTGGATTATCCTTTCTTATTATTAGCAATTTTCAACAATTGAAAATTACTTAAATATAACCAAAAACAGTAAGAAATTAATGGCATTGTTGATGGCTTTAGTTTTGCTTTCGGCTTTCCTTAATGGTACACTTCCTATGAAAATGGAAGTCTTAATTTTGCCTTTATCACTTCGCTGATATGTCCCCTTCCCTTAAAATGGCAGCAGAAGTTGTGACTCATGCTGTGAAACAGCCTTGTGCCTGTGCCCAGCACTGCCGCATAGGTATGGAAAAAAAAGAATTTTACGTGACCTACCCTGGGCAGACAAATCCGCAGTTACATTATAGCTGTAATTCGGGAGGGGGAGGGGAAAAAAAAAAAAAAAAGACAACAAAAACCCAAACCAAAACCAATATTTCGGGATAATTTCTAGCAGACGGTACAATCGAAAATATATTGGAATTTCGCAGACCATTCTCAAACATTGTGGAGGTCACTAAAGTCACCAGATTGGATGGAGAACGATGTGTGAACTTTAGTGCATGCACTTCGTAGGTATGCAAGAATCTGGGCTTATTTATCTGTGTGCACAGGGCTCGACGTTGATAGAAATGTTCTTTACACACAGAAACATAGAGGAGAGGTGCTTTTGAGTTCAGCAATTGCAGTTGTATATCACTTATAAGACAAGCAGATGCTTCTCAAGGCAGAGGGATAAATAATTAAACACATTCCTCTATATGTTTCAGCTTCAGGAGAAAAAAAAATCGTTCGGATATCAATTATTTATACATCTCCATGTTTATCTTCATCTGACGGCGAATTACACAAAGGACAAGACTAATAAAAACCAGAAAAAAAAAATATATATATATATTTATGTTTGTTAAGGGCAAGGGAAAAGATCCTGTGAGTGCATGGCAAAAATCAAGACGGAACAAAAATACAGGTTGCTTCTCTCTCCTGATTATGATTTCAAGATGGGATCCTGGGTTTGTGGAAGAAAGGTGGGGAAATCTTTTACTACATCTTTACTGACACCATCTAGGAGTCAGATAGAGAAGTTATGAGGGTGCCATATTGAGCAGCTTCAGCTCTAGTTTCCAGGATCCAGATTATATCCAGCAGAACCGCAACAGCTCCCAACCCTGCCACCGCTAACCTCCCCAAGGCATTCGACCTCCTGCAGCAACGGGCTCTTAGTAAAAGCTTCCAAATTTTTCCTACGGGGTAGAATCCTGTAAGAGGTATCAGTCTTACCTGTAGAGTTGACCAAGCGATTTTCCAGCAAAATTCTTCAATCCCTCCTTGCCAGGGGTCAAAATCCTTTGTTTTACCGACTCCATTCCTGCGGGGATGCTCGCTGGATACTGCTCTGCTCTGGATCCGGCGCCGCTACGAGCAACGATGGTTCATATTGGTTTAACCCCTGAACTTTTCGCCCTCATTCAGTGGCTATCGGTGCACCTAGGGCTGCAGGGAGAGCGAGAGGCAGAGTGCGCGCCTGTGTGTGTGTGTGTGTGTGAGCGAGGTGGAGACGGCGTGCGGAGCCGGGGGGGCGAGGGCGAGGGAGCGCGCCTGTGTGCGGCGGCGAGCGGGGCGCGCCGCAGGCAGCCCCCGGGGTTCCCGACTTGCCAGGCGCGGTCACCAAGTCTCCACGGCCTGGCGGGGCTCGGCAGCGGCGGGCGGAGGCAGAGCCATGCCCGGCACGGAGGTTTCCGTGTCCGTGCGGGAGCGCTCCGAGGCGGCGCGAGCTCTGCGTGTCCGCGGCTGCGGGAGGCGCGGCGGGGGC
>VZRL01003027.1:953267-991688 GCA_013397895.1 Origma solitaria
GGCTGCGGGCAGCCCGGGCTCGGCTGCACAGGCTGCACAGGCTGCACAGGCTGGCTGTGCGCGGGGAGCAGCCGCTCCCAAGGTGGGCGCATCTCCATCTCCGCGTTTGCCCGCGCGGCTTAGTTTGCACCAGCACGGATCCATTAATGACCGCTTTCTGCAAAGCGTTTAATGTTTTCCGTCTCTTTTTCAGTCCTCTGGTTTCGTAGGCCAGTCAACCTAGATCACTCAGCCTTGATCTGTGGTATTTGCAGCGCTGGAATGAGCTGAGCGTATTCCAAACAAAATTATTTTTCCTTCCAGAATCTAATAATAATAATAATAAACTTCTATCTCTTTGAAGAAAATTGAAGATACAAAAACCGGTATTTCTTTCTGAGTCACAAACAATCTATTTCTCCTAGGTTTCATTTTAATCTCAAAGTTTCTGTGATATGCTACTTTTAAGGAAAAAATATAACTTGTGTTTCAAACAAATCCTTCTAAAATTATTAAGCTCCTTCACTTGCCAAGTTGGTAACTAAACGCAAACTGTATCATCAAAAGGAGATGAAAACATATGTTGTAGTTGCAATATTCTAAAAGCAACTGCTCTTTGGATTTACAGAAATTTTTTTTTTCAGATGTTGCCCTCTGCTGGAGGGTTAATGAAGTTTTACAGCGCCAAAGCACATTTATACAAGACCAATTATTTTAATACTGAAATTCCCATAATGACGGATCTGCGCAAAATTTCAGTATCCCCTTTCAAAATTGTAAAAAAGAACAACAAAGTGCTAAAGTAGAAAATAAAAAATACACCACATGAAATCGAAATGCTGCTAATTAGCATCACAACACAGCCCAGATTTCTACATCACGGTAGCTACTGGATGTGGTTTGCAGCATTGCCACCACCATTGCGAATCTGAAAGGATTTTTCCCAGAAGAGGAAAAGCTGCACAGTTACATAAGCACCTCTTCCCAGTGTATCATGGCTCCACTGTGCCATTGCAGATGCTCAAAGGAAACCCATATTAATAGATTTTCCTGAGAGGCAGCAGCAGGAAAGGAATATTGTTTTGCAGGGATGCATTAAATGGGATTGGATTCTGTAATTCAAGCCTTTCAGAAAGGTACTGAGCCCTTTTCTGAGCTGGAATTTGAGACCTTAGAGCCTGCAGGGCAAGGATGCTTTGTTTATTTAAGCTATGCAAGGAGCTCTGGCCCTTTTTTTAGAAAGCTCAGCACTGGCATGGCATTGATGCTATGGCTACTATGTAGCAGCAATAATTATTAGTAAAATATTAGCATTTAATAAAGAAATTATGATTGATTTTTGAAATATAAATAATTTATCATATCACACCAAAATGGAGGAGATAAGTCCAGATGGCTCATTCCTGGTTGTTTCTCTTAGTGGAGGAGAATTAGTGAGGCCTTAATTGCATAAAGTATGCAAAATAGCAAGCAACCCTGGTACAGCAAAATCCTACAGTGGCTAGGCTCTGCTGCTGGAGCTATCTGAAAAAGAAATTTTATGTCTATCAGATGATACACGCAGATATTACTGAGTCACGTCCTGATCAAGTTCAGATGGTTTGGTTTCACGTGACAGCAGTAGACAGCCAATCTCATCAGCTCCACAAAATTTGTACAGTCTTTTCAGCTTTTCAAACACAATATATTAAGTATTTAACCTTGAGTAAGCCGTTTCTAGAAGAAACAGCACATAACATTATTCATTACTTATTTAAATTAATCGAAATTATTATCAAGAATAATTTTTATAATGAGCACCTGTCACAGACAGACTTCACTCACAAAAGTTCACTCAGACTTCAGTGAAATCACAATGAGCTCTTTCCGCTGGTGAGGGAAGCAGGACACTGTGCAGAACATTCTAGTCCAGATGATCACTGCTAAATGTTCACATATTGACCAGGAGGAAAGAGATTCAGCCAAAAGTTCCCCAGTAAAAAATGCAGCTCTGAAAAGGCTCTAACAATATCTGTGGGAGGACATGTGGTGTAATCCAAGATG
Source organism: Origma solitaria (assembly GCA_013397895.1). NCBI lineage: Eukaryota > Metazoa > Chordata > Aves > Passeriformes > Acanthizidae > Origma > Origma solitaria. The sequence goes on from VZRL01003027.1 coordinate 955,290, forward strand.
CTGCAGATGTCTGTGTTTTTCACACAGAACAGAAAACTTATTGTTTCATCCTGAAATCTTGCAATTAAATCCAACTTTTTTTCACCTTATTGGATTCTCTTTTGCTTTTTCTCATGTGAAAGCTAAAGGATTAAGTCCTTACCTGCCCTTTTATTTCTATAAATGGCTTTCTCTTATAAATTTCTGAGTTATTTCAAGAAGTTAATCCCCTTCAGTGATAAAGAATTACAGATGTGGTTCTTAGCTTATTTATTCTTATGGCTGTATATCTAATCTCAAAATTTTCTACAAAAATCCTCAGAATAATGCCTAAATATCATATAAATCTTATAGAGGAGTTCAAAGTCAGTACACCAATATAAATTTCTTTTCTCTAAGTTTTAGTCTTTCCGAAGAAAACTACACAGCAAGCTAAAATTTTCATCATGGTACATACCAGTGATTTAAAAATAGTAATTATTTAAATTCCATTTTTCACCTTATCTTTGCAGCTGATACACTGCAAAATTAATTTTCTCTTTCCCAAGTGTCATGCAAGCAGAATTTATAAGCGAACATATATCTTATGATCCATTTTGAAAAATAATCATGTATGTGCTGCTTTAAATTTGTATGATCATACATATAAAATCCAAGACATTTTGTTATTCCTCTCTACTGAAAGGTGACAAAATACCGCTCTCAGTAATGCAGTGTCATCTTCAGAAAAAAATATGGGCTTAAAATCTTAGTTATGCCATTAAATCCATGCATGTAATACAGACTTCTGGTACTGAGGAAAGCATAAACATGACTCAAAAAATATTAATTATGATCTAATTCTCACTCCTATTTATGGCAGCTGTCCACTAAATCCAATGGAATTTGACGTCACCTGAAGAACAAAGCAATTTTTTACCTTTTTTGGGACTATGGAACTGCAATTTCACCCAGCAATGCCAAAACAATGATCATGCTTGCCAGGCCACTAGAAGGAAGGTTTTCTGAAAGAAGCAACAGCTTTGTAAACTATTTTTTTTTTTTTTTAGCAAACTATTTATTGGATAAATTCAATAATTTTTTAAAAAATTGAAATAAAATCTTGTGCCAAGCCTCGACTTAGGAGGCAGAAAAATGTGACAAAATACTGTTTTAAACCAGGAATTTTCTCATTCTCCCTGAAAGTTTGCAAGGATCACCTCCTGAACAACTTCAGTGGGCTTCTGTCTTATCCTCCAGAGTCACGGTGAATCACAGCTGGACAAGTCTCTTGAAAAGCTGCACAATGCATCAGTTTGAGGATTTAGGTGTAGTGTCCACGTGCTGACACATTAGAGATGTGTCCGTGCCAAATTCTGCACGGGAGCCTGTAAAGATTCCTGAACCCAAGTTAAAACTATACGAAGTTGGGTCGACAACACTTTATAGATAATTTTGCCCCTTGGAGGTCTATCCCTCAGTGTCTAAACATGTATTTTATGGAATGGGCTGTGCCAATAGCTCCAGATCCAGGCTGTGAGCACAAGGTGGTTATTATGGTCTGTTGGGAAGTGTTTTACACCGTGGCGTGGAAAGGAATATTTGCAATGTGCTGCAACACCAGAAATTCACGGAATTTCTTTCTCCCTCCTCATGATCCGTGATGCTCACGTCTCGAATGTTATTTTAATTTCCTGAACTGTGAGCCAGATTGGTCATTTCTCTGTCACACAACAAACACGGCGGAAGCTGAGCTGTTGGGTCAGCTCTTGGCTCTGTATCTCTACAATAACACAAAGGCTGTTTATCCTTCTTATTCTGTGTCCCCAAGAGAACATGCTTGGACTGAAATATGCTGAAGAATGCGTCTGGGCAGAACTTATACATTCCCATGGTCCCTCTCCACCAGCTCGAGCTTTTTGGGAAATCTGGAACTTCTGGCCACGATCACAGGGACACTGGAAAAATCCAACAGCAAGCTGGCCACAGAGGCAATAATAAAATGTGGCTTTGTGGACTTTGTCAAGCAAAGTCGAGCAGCTTTTCCACCGCTTCAGCTAAGTGTGAAAAATGGCAGCTTGGAGCCTGTAAATTGGGCTGCTCCTTCAGATGCCCTTATTTGGCTGCTAAATGTTATTAAATTGCTTTGCCAATAGGCACAAGGAATGAAACTTGATACAGAACAGGAGTTGCACACTCATTTTTCAGGGTGGTTTCTAGGTATAAACCAAACTGGAGGCAATTTGCTCAGGGATCTCTGCACTAGAAATACAGAATGATGATGAACTAGATGATGATATATTCTAAAGATTTGCTACAAGCTCCAGAGTTTTTTTGGTTTTTTGGTTGGTTGGTTGGTTGGTTTTTTATTAAAGAATGTCTTGTTTCTGAGCATGTAAATTCTTGGCATTCATTCTAATGTCAGTGCCTAATTTTCAGATAATCTAGCTCATATCGAAGCTGTTCCTTCAGCCCTCTAGTGGTAAAAGCTATTAAAGGACTAGAATTGCAGTCAATTTTTGTGTTCTATTGGTATTGCGGATTTCACTGTGGGAAAAAAAAAATCACTAGATGCTTTGCAGTTGCTATATAGGATTACTCCATGGCTGGAAATTTTTCTGTTATTTTACAAAAAGATTCATTTATTTCCTCCATCCTCCCTTTCCTGTCTACAATCTAGTTTGTTTTCAGTATTAGCAGATAGATTTAAAAAAAAAAAAAAACAAACAGAACAAGAAGCTAATAAAAATCCACCCAATGGCAAATGCCCTTTAAATCATGAAAGCAATGATATTTTTAATTTTTTTTCTGGTAAATCTATGGAGAAATTTAACAGCACTGAACACATTTATCTTAAAAGTAAATGGAGATGATTCTATTCTTCCCACATATTCCAGGAACATCTGTTCCCTTGAATTCCAGGACTGTTCCATGAGTTACATGCGAAGGATCCCAAAGGACTGGAGGCCATCTGTCATGTCCCACAGACAGAAATGCTCCCACCTCTGGGGCTGAGGCACAGCCATGATCCTCTCCGTGCCCGAGACAGCTCTGCAGCACTCGCTGAGTGTTGGGGATGCAATTACCCATAACAAAATTTAGCCAAGGATTTGTGATTGCAGCACATTATCCTGTCTTCTATTTCTACCATGATTAATGATCTTTTTTTCTGTCATTAATCTGTCGTTACGTTATTATTCCAGGATGGCCATCACTGTATTTGTTTAACAGCTTAGAAAAGGCTTTTATGCAAGAGTCAGTTTGGTCTTAGCAACAGACAGGTCTTTTTTCACTTTTTTTCATTTCTCATTTGTGAGAAATACAGAAATTGAAGACTGTATTATGGTGACTTTTTATTGCTAGAATTAAAAAATCAGAAGCAGAGTTTATAAGGCTGCATTAGTCCTTTATTGTTTGTTGACTTGTCTCTTAGCATTATTTTGAAATGCATTAAGAGAAATTTGGGGAGGAATTTTCATTGATTTATATCAGAAGATGCACTGATCTGAACAGGGCTTAAATCTACTATATGCTTTCATTTTCTAGAAAAAACATTTAAAGAGATACAAAAAACAACATCAGAGACATCATTTAATCTGGAAACTATTCCTGGTGGGGGAAAATAACCCAAAAAAAGTCATAATGCATATTTAGAAAATATTTGTGTTTAGTACAATAGCGAACTGACATCTGAGGTGATGGGGCAGGCTCCGGACTCCCATGTTGGGTCTGAGACTGAGATGACAACCTAAATTTGTCACCCAGTTTTAATGTGCCTCAATTGTCTTTTGGTTGTCCTCCTTTAGGGTAAATATTGATTTTTCAATAGACAAAATTAACACAAAATGCATTAAATGCTGTGTGGGAAGAATGTATGTAGATTCTATTACCTGGAAAGTTGTTTCTCTAAGGAGAAAGACATACACAGAACTGGAATTAGACTCTATGCCCATAAATATAATTTCCTAGTGGTGCAGAGACCCAACTCATTGCGCCTCCACCACCGGACTGCCCAAACAGGTTCCAGTGATCTAAGGACCCTTAGAGATTTTCAAGTGCTAAACCATAACTTTCCTCTGTAGAAGGATATCGAGACAACGAGTGGAGTTGCAGCAAAGAGTAAATAAGGAGGAATCCTGTGTTTAGTTGATGTTTGGGGCTGATGGAGTTGGTGCAAAGTGATTGTCAAGCTTTCCCAAGAAAGAACCGTGTTTTGCCATCTGAGGGAGACTTTCATTCATCCCACATTTTCTCCTTTAGTTTCATTTCTTGACAGGCTGACAACCATCACATGAATTCAAGACTGAATGTTATCCATTTAAGCTCTTGATTTTCCTTGGAATTAGCCTGAAAGCATCGACTCCAGTATGGATCCAAAATAGGAAAACGCGAAATCTGTGCAAGTTTCTTACGTCATACATTTGCGTTGGCATCAGATAACACTAATCCAAGCTGACAACGCGAGTGTGTCTTCAAATGACTAATATTTTAATAAAAATACTCCCATCATTTTATTAATAATATAAAATCAAACACTGCTTGTTCTGTGAGCATCACAGAATCACTAAGGTTGGAAAAGACCTCTAAAGTAGCTGAGCCCAGGTGTTAATGGATGCATCAGACTCCCTGAGGGCTCCTGTCCCCAGGAAATCTGGTTTTCTGCTGCCCTGTCCTTCATCAGGCCCAGGGCAGGATCTGTTAGGATCCTCCCTTGCATTTCTCCAGTGCTTTCTGTCAGCATCCTTAGTTCCTTCATGTCATGAAGGATTGCCTTTTCCTTCTCCCTTACCCTGCCTCTTTTATTTTCCTTTGAAAAACTGCTTTTGGTGAATTATTTTTCTGGAAATTGTAGGGAACTCATAATTCTGGCACATTTGTTCTGCCAAATTGGGTTCAAAAGTGGTTGTGAAGGGAAATGAACACACACACACAAAATAAGTATAATTCTCATTTTATTAGAAAATAGGGCCGAAGCCATCGGTGTCAGATGCTCTTGGTTGTGCTGATCTCATGTTTCATTAATAGCAGAAGCTATCTTTGATGTTGCTGCATCTTCTGAGGGAGAGCGCGTGTGCCTTCTCCAAACCACAAGGCCTTGCCTCTTTTATAAACACTTCAGAAGTGCTGGGTGCCTTCTACGGAGAACATGGCCATGGGTTTGAAGGCAGAAAAGTCCAGGTGTCCTTGTTCTTACCACAGGATACAAAGGAAAACCAAAGACTGTAAAAGGTTCTAAGGCAATCAAAAGACAGAAATGCTATTCTCGATGATTTGCGGAACACATAAGATGTTCCTTCTCCCCCAGAAATATTAGAGCTGCACATAAATTAAGATGACAGGAAAATACCTGCTTCATTTTAGGGCTCTGCTAATGACCTCAGTGGAGATTGCATTGTGTTCCACGGACGAGGGGGAAAATCAGGATGTCACATAGATAGATTACTTCAGGCCAAAGCACTCAGCTCAATCTACCCATTTAAAAATACCTGTGATCTCTAAATGTAGCTAAAAATATCAGCTTCTTGATTCAGACCCCTTTCCTAAATGTCACCGTTGAGCTCAGATTTCATACGCATTTCATTTTATAATCTGGTGTTTAAGTGTAAATATTTTGCATCTACTTTTTTCTTATTGTCTGTTGTGAATAAATCATCACAGATCTGGTAGAGCAACTATCTGATTCCCCTGGAGGAAGTCTGTTGATTTTTGCGTGACTCAGTCTCTGTGTGACCAGTTCTGATGTCTTTAGCTATTCCAGGGTTCCTTCTACGGGGGAGGTGAATTTTAATTACATATTTAGTGGCCTATTTGCAAGACTTGGAAGTTCCAACACTTCAAAAGACTTGTGCTGAGCCTTCTTTCCTTACCAGGCTCAGGATTTCCTTGTCTGTCTCTTAAGCTGGCGTTTTCCTGCTGGAAGCCAGGATGAGCATTTTGCTTTTCTTTCCAACAGCCCTCATCTTACAAGTTGACATCTGCTGGGCCTTCGCCATGGAATTTTACTGCATTACATCTGATTATTGCAAGCAATTCTGCACTCGAGGCACCCTCTGGCTCCTCTTGTGGCCAAGATTTGCTGGGTGCTTCCCTTTTCTACCCAAAGGGCACTCTTTGATGGGCAGTTCCCACCTGGCTTTGTTTTTTTTCTTTCCAGAGCTGCAGAAGTGATCAGCATTAGCATTAGCGCTGTCTCTGTGCGCTGTGGTGTGTGTGATCCAGGGATCCCACTCTGTTTGCCAAAGCCAAATACTGAAGTGTGGATAGAAAGCTCTTATAAGACAATACTATTTATTCTGTTTTAGTGCTGGAGAAACTTCTCAATCTATTAGAAAAATAACAGCTGGTAGGAGGAAAGAGACAAATGCCAAAGTCTCTGCTTGGACTGCTTTTCCTACCTAGCAGAGCGAGAGGCATATCTCTGCATAATATTCTGCATAAAAAGGAATTCAGGGTTTGCCCATTTGTATGGAACTAATTTAAATGTGCCCATGGCATTCTACCAGATGAGAAAGATTCCATACAATTTTCACATTCTCTGTGCTCTCCTTTCAGAAGTGATTCCAGTTTCTCAAAAAATTGCCTCACCATTTGTTTGTTCTGAAGCCCTGTTGAGGAACAGGCATTCCTTAGCTATTATTCCTGCTTTTTCCATGAAAAATGTCCATTATGCTACAGCCAAGCAAAGACCGAGACTGAGATAGGAATAAATACGTAAGGAAAGGGAGGTTGCAAGCACAGTTTTGTTGCTGTTTGCCAGATGTCCATAGCTCACACCCTGGGGGCTGCAGCCAGGTAATTAATGTCTGCAACACAGAACTTGTTAAATTTAGTTGTTTGTTTTCTTGTTCTCTCTCACTTAATATTTCCCTACAGTTCCATACTGTAGACCTTGCTTTGTATATAATTCCAATAAAGTCACTGTGGCTATTTCCAGAACAAAGAACCTAAATTTTCTCACAGTGATCGGAATGTTTTTTTATATAGATCATTTCCCCTCTTCCTTACGATAGACTGACTTTTATGTACTAGCTGTCCCTAGTTTTGCTTTGTTTTGTTTTGACGTGTCCAGCAATTGGTCTGAGACTGCCAATTCATCCACAATTCACACCTACCATGTCACATATTCCTTTTCTTTCATGGGTATATTCTGGCTTCTGAAGTGCTGAACACATCAGAAGTATCACAAAGGTTAGATTTTGTGCCTTTAGAACAACAGGGCTCATGTTCTTTTGACTTTCTGCTGGGAATAATCATATAATAATCAAAGCTCTGAAATAAATACATATCCCAAAACTGAATGGCTGGAAAGCAAGTAGTCCCTAAAAATCCATTCTGTCAGTCACGTCTTCTTCACTTCCAAATTTTTCTTTAGTCTGAGGCCTCCCCAGCTTATGAAAGCACCTTTCCCTGGAGGAATCTTATCTTTAATAAAAATCTCCACTGAGTCCATGCATCAAATCAGTCTCATGTTTCTGAGTCACTCCTGGTGCACTGAGTGGGTCCTCTGCTTTCACAGACAAATTCCCTTGGCAGGTTGCCCATTTCTTTCCATTTATGACAAGAATATTAATCATCCTCTGACCATAAATCATTGAGAGGTACTTTGGTGGCTGGTTAACATCACACCTAAGTTCTTAACCCAGAACAGGCTTTCCCCATCCACATGAGCATCTTTCCTTCACTCATCGCTTGTATCTCGAGCAGTGTTCTCCAAAAGGCTTCACCAATCCATTGCTTGTCTTTCAAAAGTTGCCCTGTGCTTCTATTAGAAGCTGTCCTAATAGATTTCAAAATGATCCTCATTAATCTTTCCTCACTGAAAGGATGGGTGACCAGTCTCACAGCCTGAGGGAGAGGGAAAAATACAACAAGTGAAGGAAAGAGAGAGGAGGATTCTCTCTTAAACCCCTCTGGGGCACAGTGGTGGTCAGAAGGTGTAACAAACCAGCCCAATTTCTCTAGTTGAACCCAATCTCAAGGAATAAGACTTTAAATCCAACAGGACCTCCTCATGAGTGCCAGCATTTTTGCAGGAAATCTCACAATTATTCGTGTTCTGGAATTCCTTCCCCATACCACAGGCAGGTTATCAGCCTGAGAGCAGACCTTCACTAAGCTCTTTGAGGGGGCCAAAGGCAACTTCTCTCTCACATACATATTAGCTTTTTTCCCAAAATCTACCCCATTTCCCTCCAGTAGGATAACACACAGTTTACAGATCCCAGCAACTGAAGGAATGTCCCTTTATCAGCACAATTGGGATGGCAGATGTACAGGTCAGCTGCATCACCTTGTTCTCCATGCTTTTTCTTATTTTAATCCTTGTTATTTCACAAAAGACAGAGGGACAAAAAATAGGGTAATACAATCTTCAAAATTAAAGTAATTCTAAACAGTTGATAATGTTGCAAAACATTGGGGCCCAATTCAAATACCCTTAATAAATTCTTGACCAAAGTGTAACTCCATTCATTTCTTTGTTAGCAGCTGCTCCAAGAGAAATCAGATTCAGAAGTTCTTTGTGCATTGGGAGGGAAGACTGAGAAAACTGAGCACATGCAGTAACTTTTTATTTTGATGGTATTCAAATAGCTGATATTTCTCAGCATTTTTATGTATTAATTAGTCTGACTTTAATTCTCCAGGTAATAGGAATAGGCTATATTCTATTCTATTCTACTCTACTCTATTCTATTCTATTCAAATATTAAAATATGTCTGTTCACAATATAATCTGTCTGACTGTACCATTACTATGGCCACACAACAACTCACACATGGAAATATCTGAAGTGCAACTTGAGTTTGCCTTTGATGATAACTAAAAATAATGAAAACTTCCACTCTTAATGTTTTAAAATATTCCCCAAACATACTTAATACCCATTTAGAAAATTTCCATGATTTAAAGCTTTTTCATTTTAAAATCTGTTGATGCTTGTTCTTAATGAAAATTTCTACTTTAGATAAACTCTGTTAACAACCAGGAACTAAAACTAAGGGAATAATTTCATTTGCAGAAATGGTGGGTCAAAAATGTGTTATCTTTTTTCGCTGGCATTTTTCATACTGCTTGGAATGTATTAAAGCAATAAAAGAAATAAATCTTGACAAGGAACAATTTTTTTAAAATTCTGAAAGCATAATTTTTTGTCAAGGTTTTAGTTTTTCTGCCAGCTTTGTTCACTGCCTACTTTGTTTCATTTGAAAGAATAGAATATTCAGGGTTGGAAGTTGACTATTGCAGTCTTGAAACCATTTTACATAACCCCTGTAGCTTGTGAACTGTGTCCGAGATGGGACCTGCATTTCTACCAAAATCTGCCTGTTTTTCATCCAAACGCAGAGCCACAAAGCAAAATGTTGCCACTTGAACAGATGTCTCCTGTCTGCCTTACAGCTAACATGAACATCTTGTGATTGCCTGTGCCATTATTGCCCATTCTGACAACAGATTTATGGTGGGACTGCCTTCATTATTTTAGGTGCTTGACATTTCCCTGACAAATCACTGTGGTCTGGTGGAAGACATTGAAATCAAGAGAGAAATTCCTACCTACTGCTTTGGGCTGGCCCTTCCAGATCACCTCCAGGCTTTAAAAGGCCACAAGGAACAAACCCTCCAAAGATGATGATCTGGTATCACTCTCCTCTTGTGCCGAACAATATCAGCCCTTTTTGCAGGTTAGAGGTTTAATTATAAAGCTTCAGAACGACCGTGATTTTTGTGCATTTCTGTGCCAAATGCACACCAAATAATCAGCATTTATTGCAGAATGAAGACGCCTGCCAATGTAGCCTTGTGGGAAGCTGTGTTTGCTCTCAACACCACAGAAACTGAAATTCCCTCACTCAGCATTTGCCCCATCCGCATCAGACACCGAAGCTCTGTGGAAAAGCCTTTCTCCTGGCACTGCCCTTGTGCCGAAGGATGAGTTTGGTCCCTGCAAGGACAGGTGTGTGGCCATCAGGGACGAGTGCTGTGTGCACAGGAGAAGGGAGAGCTTCTCTGTGCCCTGCAAAGTCTCTGGTTACTCTGGGTACACATGTCCAGCACCGAAAATGAAGCAAACACTCCAAAGCATTTCTTTGCAGTTAATTTCTTCCAGGTGCAAAAGCAAAGAAAATCCTGCTTTTTCCTTCCCAAGGGAATCAACCTCTGGGATGCCCCTTCCAGTTCCTGTATTAACTGCTAATAAAACTGGCTCCCCTCTCCTAGGCAGGGGAGACCTGCTGACAGACTAGCATTTACATTTAAAGGCTTCTTCTGCACACCTGAATATTAAAAATTTCTTTACAGGGTCTGGCTTCAAGCCTGTCTGGTGCTTCAGCTTTTCTGTCTTCTCCAGTTCATGAGGACTTACACTTCTGTTTGTTCACCTTCCTCCTTCTGAAGATAATTAATGAAGTCTTCATAGCTCCTTCCTATTTTCAGTTCCCTCCACATGCTCAGCACGTAACCCCAGCACTTTGAACTTACAGCAAAAGCATGGAACTTACAGAAAAAGAAGTATGAACTTACAGAAAAAGTGTATTTTTCTGCTTTGATTTCCCCTGCCCGTGTCACCTCCCTCAGTTCTCACCACAGCAGCGACCCCATTAACCAGATCATCATCCTTTTACCAACCCCATGGAGAGCACTTTCTGGTGATGGAAAGGTTGGATGTTTGCTGGTACCTGGTGCCTCAATACACCGTGGCATCTTTAATTAAATCAGGAGTCATTGTCACAGGCGGGTTGCAGCCACAGAATCATTCGCTATTTCCACATAAATGTGAACAAAAACCCAATGAAAAAGCACTGGGACACTTATTGCTCACCATAAAACCCAGAGGATCTTGTTCCCTTACTCAAAATATGAGACTTTTCTGCCACAGTCTCCTGTGCTGCTTCTGAGGGAGCTGAGAAGCTGTCACTGACACAAACAATCCTGCCTGAAAGGGGAAAGCAGGGAATCCTTCCTGATTGTAGCAGCTTTCTTAGAGCACCACGAACTCTAGATACCTTAAAATTAACAGATTGCTATTATGTGGTGAGCTGTATAGAAATCTCTCGGCCCACCTGTTTCAGCTGTTTTGCCTTTTCACCTGGATCTTTGTTACAGAGATGTTGAAATCTTGGCCACATCTGAAAATAATAGTACAATTTACATCAGAATAGATGGAGCCAGAATTTTATCTGAGGAATAATACAGAGATGCCGCAAGCAGAGAGCAGGCTTACCTGGAGCATTACTGTTTGCTGGCACTAGTAATGGGCTACTGTCAGCAGAAATGTTTATTTAAAATAATCTGACAGCAAAACTCTGTGTTGTGATGAGGCAACATGGCAGGGAATCCAGCCTTCCTATCAGTTTTCCCTGCTAAAGCCTTCTGTCTGGAGTATTTTCATTCCTTTTTTTTGAAAAACCTATTAAAAGAGCCATCGAGCAGGCAGTGCTGGAACATTCCAGCACTATTTGTGTTACATTTCACCAAGCACTGGCTGAGAAAAATAAATAAAAGCCACCAGCACGGGGGATGCAAGGAACTAGGGGCCACCTGAGCCAGAGCTTTTCTACCTTGGCAGCTTTTAATTGCTGAGGATGGTGTGGCCCAGACAGACCCACAATATTGAGTATTTCACACCTACTGCGGCTAAGGAAGGGCCAGCATAACAAAAAACTCATTTTTTAATGCCTCCTGATGACAGCAGCAGTTACCATGGCCTCTGCATCTTTCAGTACCAAAACTGAAAATGCTGATCAGCGCTGGATGCTTTGAACGCCCCAGGGCCAAGCGAGGTCAGTCAGTAATTTAAACACAAATGTTTCTGACAAGCTGCTTTGCTGAGGAGTTGAAAAAATAATGCAGAAGAACCCCGCCCTTATCAAATGTTTCAGACTGACTCATTTCTGACTGAGAAAGCAGAGTCACCGATTATCGCAGGGGAATGTGCGTATGCACCTTCCAAAAATTGATATGGCTGCTGAATTTCACATCCTACTCATCATCTCCCGGCAGATTTCTCAGTACTTGCTTGAAAAAATACCTTCCCAAGTTGCATCTGAATGATGTAAGCGTTTTGTTAAGACAACGGATTATTTAAAACCAGAGCGAAATTTAATTTAGTTATTTCTTTTTAAGGATGCCAAGAATTATTGTGACCACCCTTACCAAGGCAGACAGAGAAGAAAAAGGAGCTGTGGCTTAATGAGGTTACACAGTAATTCATACAGTCTGGAAATAATTTTGTTATCCTTCATATGGTAATGATCGTCTTTTTTTCCCCCTTCTTTCCATCTGTTTAGGGAAGGAAGGATTTTTAAGCCAGCCTTTTTTGAGGGCTCCCTTTACCCTCTCTGGGCACAATCCCTTTGTCACACCAGACCCCTAACCCCTCCCCTGTGCCTCTCAGCAGTGTCCCCTAAACATCTGAGACAGTATTTTCAGAAACACTGGGTTTCTATTAATTTCGAACATTTTGAGGAATATCAGACAAGATTTTATTTGCTTCAGAGCCTACACATCTCAAACAAATTGCAGACTTCAGATGCTGGCATATTGTTTCTCCCACATCTTGCTGTTCCTTCCCACTGATGCACTGGTGAATGGCTTATTTTTCTACTCCTCTAAGACAATGTATCTCACACAATTTGAGATGCAAATGCTGGAAAAACGTCTTCTATTTCAGTGCTCACTATAGGTTTGGTTTTTTTTCTTTGAATAGAATAAACATGGATTTATTTTTAGAAAGACTCTTTAATCTGGGTAGATGATATAGATGCCTTACCTGTTTTTCTGATTCAGAAAGTACAACCACTGAATTTTGGAGCATCTCTTCATTTATTGCACAAGTTTAATGAAGGAACTAAGGCTTTTGAAGGGTAGCTACAATTTCTAATCATGCAGAGAGCCAGGCTTCTACCAGAATTTGCATATGTCTTGCAAGGTACCATTTCTACCCTTTTTAAAAAATCTAATTGACTTTGGAAGACGTTGTATCTCCACTTTAAATTTAAATTACCCATTTACCAGAGGCCTCGGCGGAAGCAAGGTTTAACCTCCAAGGGCAAAGCTTGAATGCACCAGAAAACTCCCAACTTAATGCATAAATATCCCCTATAACCTGCATAGCAACAGCACCTCCCTCCATCTTTTTATCCCACTCCTTTCTCTTCCCTTTGCTACCAATTTTTCCTCCATTTTAATGCTTTAGTTTTCCTTTTGATACCTAATTAAGTGCCCTATGTCATCTCAGTAATGAGCACCATGGTGGTACCATAATATATAATTACACCTTGCTTGTTTTGGTCTTTTTTTCTTCTCTCCTTTTTTAGTACAGAGATGACTTTATTCACCTCATACCTTCCTTTAATTTGCTAATTGCTATTGCAGGTCTCTTAGACTATAATTTCAAAGGAAATGACCTGCAGCAAGGCTGGCAGGTGACCCTGTTCCCGAAGTTGTGACAACGTGGCACAACAGGAGAGGCGATATGCTGAGATAAAAACATCCACTGAGAGCAAGCCACCAACTCCAACCCAGATTCCCTGTGGTTTAATCCAAAGCCCTTCACTGGCCCCAGAAGGGAGTTTTAAGAAAGATTAAAATCCGTGCAGTAAGACTTCAGCCCTGCCATCTTTCCCAGTATCCGCGTTCAAAGCTATTTAAAGTGAAACTGCATGTGCGACTGGGAACTTGAGAAGTCACCTCAGGTCCTGGCATTGCAGGAATAAAAACTGTACCCAGACAACGCAGGGAAAAGCAGCCTGGCTGAAAATGGAGCTGCATGAACCTAACATATATGAGTTACAAAAATCTGTACGATTACTTCTCTCCAGGACGCTCTCCAGGCATTTTAGTACTTGGAAGTTTCACACACAAGCTGACAGCACATTAAAAATGAACACGGCTTTATTTGCTGGATTTAGATCTTATTAAATGTGCATATTAAATGTTAGCAGAATGTTTAAAAAAAATTATTCCAACATTAGTGTATCATATACATCAGCAACATATTTAGCAGACAAAAACGCCACTCGGATTACATGACAGTACGAGTCAAACAAGTGGTACATGTAGGATAGGCAGAAAGTCCATCTATTTTCACTCCATTCTGTTGCCTCAAACTGAAAGCATTACATAAAGAAGTAAAAGCACAGTAAAAAAATTTTCTAGAAAAAACAGTATAGTGTCTCATCGTAGCACTCTTCTTTTGCAGTCCTTTGCTCAGAACGTACCACACTAAATCTTCCCAAGGTAAAAAACCCCTAAATTTTAATTGCCAAAAAAAAAATTAAAAAAAAAATCCCTGATTGTATTACACCTGAAAGGTCAATTTTGTTTTTGTAACTAATTCTAATGAGGCAATCTATTGTTGATTACAGTAATTGCAACACAACTTTCTTCACTTTGGTTAAAGGACACTTTTAGATATTTGTATCACATCAAAATGAAATATTCCAACAGTAAGAATCAGCTCATCTCCAAACTGTGCAGGCCTTCTTACTTTTGTCACTTTTCAACAACACTTCAGGAAATTTATGTGAACCATTATAAACCCAACCATACTGATACCTTTAGTCAAAATACTGTTCAATGGCAAGTAAAGGCAAACTATTACGTAAAAGGTGATATTAGATTTAAATACAACAACAAAGTCTCTTTTCTGTACAGTTTCTGTATATGAAGAAGTAATGCTGTGAAGAGTAATGACATATTTTTAAGATATATATTTCTTTCTAAATAAGCTGATCCTGGGGTTTTTTCCATTTTCTATTGTATGATACAACATATACAAAACACCTGTTTGCACTGCATTAAATAGCAAGTGATCTTAAAAAATAAGTTTGAAAGAAGCACAAAGTAGGAGTCAAAACATCAATTCGAATTCAGGGTCTATATGCAGGGCTTCTGCGTATCAATGCTGTATTCCAAAAAATGCATTTTCTTATTTTCCTCCATCTTGCTTTTCAATAGCATTGTTTATTCACAACACACCTATTTTGCTGGTATCTTTTCCAGAATAGTATATTAGCACACTTTATTACTTGAAGAAACTAATGTTCCATAAGCAGAAGTAGTGCATCTAACACTGAATTCCCAAACCTGTTTTCAGCTTCAATCAGGTTGCACATTTTGCACAGAAATATCCTTTTGCATCTCATCACCTTCCCGTTCGAAGCAACTGTTTGCATTGCTAACAGCAGCAAAACCACCACATCTAAATGAAGCAGTTTAATTAACAGTACATGTGCAAGATGCAGCACAGTGCTTTCATTGTGCAAATTGTGGTGTTGGATATGTGATTATGGCTAATACTCTTCTTTGGCTTACACATTAAGCAGCAGAGCTAATTTATTTACACATGCATTCCTCCAACACATCCATTACTTCAAATGTATCTGAATATTCAAGAACACGATCAGTTCATCATGAACATGAATTGCCAACATGCTTGACTGATTCAAGCAAACTCAGAGAATGAAGGTGAATAACTTACAGTAACGAGAAATGTACATCTGCATCAGCTCCTTGACTGGCAGCCCAACTGCGTGATGTGTGCTCGAGGTAGGCACTTAATATTAATCCTTTTGCTAATAGCAACAGCTCCGCTCAGGACATTAATTTAGAACTGTTACAACATTAATTTTACTCGCCAAGAGCTCCAAGACGCAGGCGAGGTTTGCTAAAACAGAACACCCTAAGTTGTGGCACTAGTAAACAGTACACCATTCAGCTGACATGGAATACAAATCTCAATTTTTAAGTGTATACTTGCAAGGAAGTATAACTTTCAAAGTGCAAATAGAGCAAAATGTTCTAATCTTGTCTACGCTGTGTATTCAGCAGGAGAGATGTCGGGGATCTGGTGCTAGGACAATCTGCAGTCTAGGCATGAACTGCTCTCACGCAGTCCACGTGGCACTGACACAGAGTGTGCCAAGGCAGGCGTGGCTTGGTGGCACTGAACAGCTCACTCTGCAGGTTCACAGTATCCTGCAAGCACATTCTGGAGCTGCCCTGCACAGATCATTTTCACACCTTTTGCCAAATGCAAAGAAACAAGGCACTAAGCATGGAAGCGTTGATATGTTTTAAATACACAGCAAAATCATTAAAATGCCTACCTGCTTCAAACTAGAAAATGAGGGCACATTCTTGCACAAATAGTTATTATACATTTATAAACTCAGTAACTTTGTAGAAAAGCCACCTGACAAAACAGAAAAAAAATCCTTCCTAAAGATTCAAAAAAAAAAACCAAAAAACCCTGCAAGCCTCAGGCTACTATGTATAAGGACAAAAACAGCATAGACATAGATTATTTGGCATGCTTGGAATCTTTTGGATAAAAATCCAAGACCATACCATCCAGCTGGATCAGCTGGTGTGGTGGTCCAGCTCCCAATCCATGGAGTGCAAGCACACTCCACACTGTGGATTGGGGACAGACACATAGCTTCAGCCCTTTGCTGGCATCCATTGAGAATCCAAACAAAGAAATAAATAAAGGAGCAGCTTTGGCCAAAACCAATGTCCAACAAAATCTTCCAATGGCAGTTTTTGAGAATGAGAAATTAAATAACTGTAATTCTCCAAATTGTATACCTCTTTTCAAAACCCACTGCAATTAGGTGATTCCACAATATCTGCATTTAAAGAGCAAACTCTTCGGCAAATTGTATCTTTATGAAAATAAAGTATGGCTTTTTTTTTTCCTTTCACTAGTATGCATTAACTGAATTCTGTGCCTACAAAAAACTCCAAGTGGAATTAAGCCAATATATCTTTAAAAATCAATTCCTTCTACAAAATGTGTAGAAGTTCAAACCAATGTTTTGTAAGACGTAGTGAATACTAAAAAGAGCCCCAAACCTTAACCCTTATATCAGGAGTGTTCTGCTTAAATGATCACATAGTAAAAATAAAAATTCTCAGCATTTTCCACAGCAGGGGTCCTCTGTGATATCTTTTTCAGTGAGCTGGGATACAGCCTGGAACGCTGCAATTAGCAACAGGGAGAGGGCTTGGTGGTAATGACTTTATCATGTCCTGTGAGCCCTTTGAGGTTAACAGTCCCTACACCAGGAGTCCAAATTCAAGATTCCATTTACTACTCAAAGTCATGGGTAAAAAAGAAACAGTGCTGAAATCATACAGTTAAGTAGATTTCATAGACCTTGAAAGCTCAGTAGAGCTTTTAAAGAAACGTCTAAAATCTTTGGACTGAAAGAGAATGGTTGAACTCTCCTACAGCTTTCAACATGATGCATACTGAGCAAACCACAGATAAAAAAGGCTGAAACGAGCTAAATCCCAAACAGTTGGGTTTCTGGCTACATTGCTCTGGATAGCTCCATCCTCCCTTCTGTGGCGATGAACTCCTTTTCTGTAGCTTGTTTATCACCTTGACACAGTCTCTCCTTCAGTTTTTCAAGTTCATACTCATGTAGGATTTTTTGTGTTAAATACTTCTCACGTTTTATTTTGGCTTTCACATCTGCAGGAACATCAGGAATCATCCATGCTACAAAGAATTTGACGATGAATACAACATGCTGAAAGAAAAAAAAAAGTAACAACTCATTACCAAATGAAACACCTGCTGTTTTATCTGACACCAAATAGGTCACTTTTTGTTCACAATAGAATACATTTCATTTGTCTGTCCTGGAACAATGCATATCAAATAAATGTGTATATAAGATGTGTATGAAGATTAAAACACATCTTCTTATGCAGAAATTTTCATTCCAAATTGTTAGTAACTTAGCAAACCCAAGAGGAAAGTGTCAGGGCCTGAATCTCAATGATCACTTTCTAACCCCTCTGTGTGGTTTGTTACAAAGTTCACACAGCTGTGCTGAAAACACTCAGCCACTGAGAGCTGATAAAACACAGCAGGAAAAGTGATGAGAAAAGCACTTCAACTACTCCTTTTTCCCTTCATAACTTGCAAAACAGTGGCTTAACACTGCAGTGCCAGTTACCCAAACTATTGGTTTTAACCAATATACACCACTGCAAAATGCTGAATGGATTTTGAATACAGTCATCTCACATACAGCTCTTCAATGAAAGCAATGTTTTTCCTGTTCCTACTCTGAGGTCAGCTCACTGAAGTTAAAAGGCCCAGTAATAGTAATCATTCAGGACATGAATACTTGGTATTACCTAGGGAACAAACTATTTTATACTCCCAGCAATTCTATTTTCTGTTAACATTAGTAACTACATAGAAAATCGCAAGGTACCAATTTCAGAAGGAAATTTCGTAGGGAACATACCTCCATAATAATTATAAAGGCCAGTTTCGCAGCAAGAATGTGCCAGAACTGCATAGTGTGCAAGTATTTCCTCTCATGATCCGGAGGATATCGATAGTCTCTGTACCTGTTGGAATGACAGACATGCAAAGGTGAAATGTCACAGTCAGCCTGGGACAGACTACAAGCTCAGTGACACTTACAAGCAACTACAGCTGCCACTTAAGGAACCTTTTCTTGTTTTAAATGGTCTGTTTCCTTTGGCAGAAAAAGGTTGCCTCTCGATTTGTGTTTGCCTAAACACCCTGACGTTCACAGCAACAGGGCAGTGATGAGGATGTGTGACACGTGAGATTTGGTACACAGGTTACTTGTTTTTCAGGCAATGGTCAAATAACACGGGACAGAGTGATGGGATGGATCACAGGGTAGTGGACACATTCTGAATAAACCTGACAGGCATCAACAGATCATGGACTGGACAGATGCAGGGTCTCACGAAAGGATAGACTTAAGTACATATTCTACAGCCCCAAACAAATGTAGCTGCTCCTGAAAGTGCTGGGGTGGTTGGTTTGGGGTCTGATCAAGCAAAATAAAGATAGATTTTAAATCCTGTTATCTAATTCTCAGCTTTGGAATCTAAACATCCCCTTTATCTGCTTCTTTGTCCACTTACACAGCCTAAAAATCTTTGAAAATATACGCTGAACTTTGCAACTTTAGGGACATAAATTTCCTTCATCACTCAAAAGTCAATAGTTTAATTAAGTAAACAAAAAAAAATCCAATTAAGAAAAACGCACGTTAGGCATTAGACTCTCAGGGGTGATTTTTTCTGAGGTCTTTTTTTGTTATTGGCTTAAACTCTTATCACCTCAAGCATTACCTTGTTAATAGCCTAAATATTACCTCTCCCACTTTAGAATGAAGAGAATGACATAATTTAATTTCTAATGGACTGCTTAGATCTGCATTGACTTTTTTACACTGTATTCTAAACAAAGTGATAAAATATTTATTATTACACCAACCTGCATATGACAAAGTTTTCTGGATTCTCTTTAGGTTTATTTTCCTCAGGAAAATCTGAGATTTGAAACACTGACAAACTGTTGTTGATGTATCCAGACATAGGCGAGGCTTCATTTTCAGAGTAAGCATAGTAGTAAACCAAACGAGGGATCATATCTGATGTGAATGCAACAATAAAAGCCTGGAAAGAAATTGGAAAAAGAAATTAAGAAAACGGCACACAAAATTTGCGAGCAGATTTATACAGGAGTTGTGGTTTTGTGGATAAAACGTGGATTGGGAGCTGCACACTGCCAACACACGGACAAGCCAAACCACTCCAAGGGTTTGATGGCATCTTTGTAGGGTAACGTGATAAAGTGTTGATGAAGGAGGAAAAGCTTCAGCTCGTTTTTGATTCTTCCCATTTTGGATGCATGGAAGAATCAGGGGTGACGCAGCACAGCTAACACACTTACATTAGTGACCACGGACAGGACAAACCAAACCACTCCGAGGGTTTGATGGTATCCTTGTAGGGTAACGTGATAAAGTGATGATGAAGGAGGAAAAGCATCAGCTGGTTTTTAATTCTTCCCATTCTGAGTGCATGGAAGAATCAGGGGTGACGCAGCACAGCTAACACACTTACATTAGTGACCACGGACAGGACAAACCAAACCACTCCGAGGGTTTGATGGTATCCTTGTAGGGTAACGTGATGAAGTGTTGATGAAGGAGGAAAAGCATCAGCTGGTTTTTAGTTCCTCCCATTTTGGGTGCATGGGAGAATCAGGGGTGACGCAGCACAGCTAACACACTTACATTAGTGACCACGGACAGGATGGCCATTCCGTTCAGGATCTCCTGCCACACTCCTATGCTGTGTGCTTTCGCAGCCACGGGTCTCCGGTACTGAGTGGTTAACTTCCAGGAGTCCACTCGGATCTCCAGGATATTATTCATCAGAGCAAGAAGGGGAGCCAGGGGAAAGGACGCCACAAAGAGAGTAATGAATCCAAACTGAATGACTGCAAGGGAGAAAAAGAGTGTCAAAATCTGCCCTTGTGAAAGTATTCTCATGTGAATGGTGTGTAACTATAGGGGAATAGGGATGTATTCCTCCACCAAATTTCTCAATTATTATTAGGTTAGCTTTTTTCTCCTGCAGTTTGTACAGAACAATCCTGTTCTCCTTTTACTTATCAACTACACTCCTCACAACCTTACCTCCACCTACTGCTACCGATTTAGTCAAAACATTACCAATTCTATATGCAATAGTTCGGTTGGCGAGTATTAACATTAGTTACCAAAATTAAGTATCTCAGTACAGACTGTGATAATCCTCAGTGCACAGCCAATACTGCCACTGTATTTCAAATAAAGGAAATAGAACATTTTGTCTGGTTTAGGCAGTGGATAAAAATAAATTCCCATACACCAGTCATTTACTCTTCCATTATTTCAGTGTTAAGTTCTACACCTTAGACAAGCAACAAAATTCCTACTAGCTCAGCAGCCCTGGGACAGTGCTGGAGAATAGTGGCTCAGTTCTGATTCCTGAAGAGCAAGGACATGGCTGGAAACAGTGACTGTTCTGAGCATATTAATTTCACAAGACCACAGCCCTGTACCAAATTAATTAAGTGATAATAATGCTACACAACTCTAGAGCACTTAAAATTATTTCTGCAGAAATAAAACAATACAAGGGTTCATTTTTCAACAAAATATATCCTTGTAATAGCCAAGTATTAACTTCTTTAGAGTTTCCTTTCTATTTAGCTTGGGTTCCGTTTTAGTTTCGGTTTCTCAGGTTTTGTAAACTGATGTTCTACGCTGACATGTTCACGTTACCTTTGAAAATCCCTATTCCCTGACCCACACTCCCTCTGCTGGTCTAAGGCACTCAACAGCAGCACTGATCAGCACAAGCCCAAAGCTGAAGGGATTTTCCCCTAGCCAGTTCATAGATCTCATGGCTGCAGTACCCATCCTCACAGCATATTTGGCACTCATCCCATACTTAAAATTTCCACTGCCATCAGCTAAGAATATGCTTTGGAACAAGAGAAGAACAGACACTGAGGCAGCTGGCTGCACCGAGAATAATGTTCCCCATTCAAATGAGGAAAACAAATAGTCTCTGCAGTGTTTCTGTGAAATTCCCAGCAGTTCAAGATGCAAAGACAGCTTTTTTTTAATTGGGCTGACCTATTTAATGATTTCCAGCAGTTAATCGTCCTCTGTTATGCAGATGAAAGTGGTGGCATCAACCCACAACAATTAATCGAGAAGATGTTCTTTTGAAAGTGTCAGTACAAGGTGTCCTGTCCTCAATTTAAACTTACCCATTTCTAAATATTCATAGAACAGGCCTAAGGGTCCAAATGTCTGCAGATCATGGTCTTGCTCCCAGCGACTGTATAAATTTTCGGGATTATTTCTGGCTTTCCGACGACCCCACCAGTTACAAATCCAGCTGTGTATGGAGAAAAAAAAGTTAACACTGAGAGCAGCAGATCAGATTGGCTCACTTGGTCAGAGCCTGGTGCTGATAAACACCAAGCTTGTGGCTTCCATCCCTGTATGGGCCATTCACTGAAGAGCAGGACTCCATCCTTGTGGGTCCCTTCCAACTCAGAATATTCTGAGAAGTCTCCCCTTCGCTGAGCAAGCTCCTCAATACAACATGCTTTCACAAGCACGGCGTTCACCAAAAGAGGCCAAAATCCTCTATGGAATGAGCCTACGTGTCAGAATTTGTGCTGAATTTACAGAATTCTTCTCAGCTTCTTCACATGGCAATCACCCCAGGAACTTCCTCTGGCTGTTAAGTTGGGCATCACGGTGCCAGAGAGAGACAAGAGAGATTGCCAAGAGAGTCAAGAGAGAACTTACGGAACAATGGCCTCCTGAATGTTCCCCCAGATCTGTTTGCCAGCCATGACTATGGTGAGCTGTGTCGTCAACTCGATCAGGCAGCCTGCAGGGTCACACTGGTGGAGACAAACCAGGCGTTAGCGGGCACGAATAATGGCTATCACCCAGAAAAATGACATTCTACTGCTGTGGAAATGCAAGAAAGGAGATCTTCAAACTTGTAAGGACAATGCTTAATTTCAGATCTGTTTGCCAGCCATGACTATGGTGAGCTGTGTCGTCAGCTCGATCAGGCAGCCCACAGGGTCACACTGGTGGAGACAAACCAGGCGTTAGCGGGCACGAATAATGGCTATCACCCAGAAAAATGACATTCTACTGCTGTGGAAATGCAAGAAAGGAGATCTGCAAACTTGTAAGGACAATGTTTAATTTCCAGCTGGACTGCCAGCTAAGCTACCCTCTCAGGAAGGTTGTTAGAGAAGGGCTTTCTGCATTTAAGGTGTGAGATAAAACACACAGCAGAACACAAAGAGCACTTGAAGACGGAGTAATTCAGAGATGCTTCAGCAGGACCTGCACACTGCACACATCCCTCAGCCCCAGCAGTGTCAGTCTCCAGCACTCAGTGAGATCTCCGCATCAGACTTTTTTTTTTAAGACCTATGGTGAGACCCACTGGTATTTCAGGAGAACTGGCGTCAAGAAAAGCTTTATGATTTTTCACTCTCGTGACTGACAGGTTTTCATTGCTGGTGTTTCCCTGGCTAGCAACAGCAGGAAGAGTCCTTGGAAACCCCACCATCAGCCTCAGGATAGCCAGCTGAGGTCCAGCTCAGTTCATACCAAGCCTGCAGCTGGAAATCTGTGACTGTGCAGGCTGAAGGGAACAATCCACCTTCATTAAGAAAGTGTTACCTCTTCATTTCGCCAGCGACTGAACATGTATGTGTAGGCACCTGGGTAACCAACAAACTTCCCTTTGAAGAAGGCCACGTAGAAACAGGAGGAATAGTAGTTGACAAACTGGAACAAAAACATTTTCATAGTGAGCCTGTTCTCATACTCCATGTGAGTCCTGGGGATCTCTGTGAAACGATAAAACAACAATTTTATGTTCCTTTATTCCCTTTTAAAAGGATACGGATTCATAAATATTCATCATGCACAGTGACCTTACAGGGAAAAAAAAATGGAAAAGAAGAACACCTACAAACATTTCAGCAGATGGACTTCCTGCTCTCAGACACTCTACCCTTACTTTACATTGCAACGTTTGGAGCAGGCAAGCATAGGAAATTCATATTTAAAACTTTCATAAACTTCTAACTTCCCCTTCTTTGTACAGTCCATTAGCACTTGTTCATCCCCAAATGTTACACTACTTTAGGAGATCCAAGATGAATCTCAACCAGTAACTAGCAGGATCTCACATAGTACGAAAATTTCACTGCTAGCAACATGTGATTTTTTTTTCTTTGTGGTAGAGAAGTATGTTACAATATTTTTTCCCAACACGTTGTATGTGCATATCATTGAAATCCGCAGAAACTGGATAACCCATGTGCCTCTGAAAGACAGCATATAACCAATTCAAGTTGGGAAGCAGCACAAGAAAATAAAATAGAAGCATTCAAGTTCCTCTGAATTGGTCAGGACCTGGCAGACGAGCTGAACTCATCTGTCTTATCAGGAAGCTATTTTATATATCTGAGTTATTTTATATATTCCAAGCCTGGTGCAAGTTTGCATGCCAGAAGAACATGAGGTACTTCCTGGGAACGTGGCACTGGGGTGTAGGACACAGGAGACAGCACTCAGGTGAGGCAACCTGCCTAGGCTGCAGCTGCCTGAAATATTTTTATTTTCAGTGAGTTGTTAAAATACTGCTGTCAGGCACACAACGCTCAGAGCACCAGAGGTAGGTGATACCTGCTTGTCTGAACACCAAATCTGACCTAACCATTTCCAGGAGTTCAGGAGTGGATGAAGTCTGGGCAGACACTCCTGACAGCCCCAGGAGGGCTGCAGTCCCACACCAGTGAATGTTACTTCCCCCTGGAACCCAAAATCACAGAGAGTGCTGACACTTGGGAAATTAATCGTCCACACTTGCAAAATAAAACTGCTGAGCCTCCACACTTATGATTGTTGTTCCTCAAGAAAGAAAAATCAAGAAAATTATGATGTTCTGTTTGTTTTTGTGTTTGTTAGGGGCAATTTTACTTATTAACCTGTTCTGTTTCAGTTTGGTCTGATTTGGCCAAGAGAGATAAGCAATACAGATCTCAGAGACAAGAGATAGCCCATGATAAATCGAAATAAACCAAATGCACCATCTCTTTAAGTTCCTGCAAGAAACATCTTTCAATTCTTGACTCCACTTGCAAGATCTCATAAAAAAAAGATCAACACACTGTTTTTATGACAACTGTACAAACTGCAAGTACCTAATATTTTCAGCTCTCCTCCCCAAGCTGAATATATTCTGCAATTATTTCTTTCTATAAAACACCTGCAGGAACTTGCATCTCTAAATTATTAAGGACAAATAAAATGAAATAAAATGTAATGAAATAAAATAAAATAATAAAATATAAGAAGGCCTCTCAGGAAGGATATTTCCAGCATGCAAGCAAAAGTCAAACATAAAATACACTACAAAAGTAGTCGTTCTTCCTGGGCCTCCAGCTCTGGAGTGAGGTTACAGCAGGACATGCTCTCAGTGGCTACTGCGACAATAACACATCTTGGGCACACCTTGCTATCCTGCTCAACCTCTGCCTTCCGTCTGTGCAACTCCAAGTCTGTATCCAGAGCTAAGGGAAACAACGCTCAGAAAGAAATGGAAAATATACTGTCCTATCCCATCTTTTCACCCAGATTAAGAGTCATGATTATTTAGTCTTTTTTTCTTGCAAAGATGGCTGTGATTTATTTTTAAAAATACATCTACAGGATTTCTAATTGAAACACTGCTAGATTAAGACAGTCTGATCTTGCTTTGGTGACCCTAATGCAACACAAGGTAGTTTTTAACTGTGTTCAGGTCTGAGGTTGTCTCTGTGGACCAGTTTTAATATAAGCAAGCGTTACATGAAGAGAAATCAGGCTATGAGAATATTGAAATGCAGGGCAGACGTTCAGGGTGGCTGTGGATACACCTGAGTTGCTGCTGCAGTGCTCCCACTGTGCCTGAGCTGAGGACAACAGCACAGAACACCCCCGTGGGTTCCACCTTCAGCGATCCCTACCAAGCTCTGCCTCCAGTAAGAGCCCCTGCTCACCCATGTCAGTAATCCAGATGGCGATTCTCTCGTAGAAGAAGTTGAGAATCATGATGATGACGAAGTTGAGGCAGGAGGCGGTGACCGAGGTGGCCAGCTGGGGGGTGAGCAGGCTGCTGATGGGCTGCAGTGTCTGCGTGTTCTCCATGAGGCTGGCGAAGGCGGCGTACACGGCCAGGCGGTACACGATCACCGCGATCATGCTGGCGATGATCAGCGACACCTGAGAGAGCCAGGGACACTGGAATTACACTCCTGAAGCTTAGCAGAGCTGTATACTGTACACACTATAGCTATATGCAAGCAGCTTTAAAAATAAGATGCAAACCATCGTGCTTTGCATTTTTCAAATTTTATTCTTTGTGGGTATGAGCTCAGCAACACTAAAATGCAAAGTACATGGGCAAAATACTTTGTTATATTAGATATATTAAACCCCAAAAAATTGTTTTGTTAACAGACGGCCTAACACCAATATTTGAATAAGTGCAGAAGAATACAGATTAAAAAAAAAAGAATTCACAACAATGAATGTAGAGTGAGTTTCAGAGTGGACTGTTTAATTTAACTTGTCCTTTCCATCTTCATTTCTTCTTGACTTTACTATATTTTTTTCAGTATGTCTGTTAACAGCAAATAAGTCACTGAGAAAGTTATCCCTGTAAGATATCCCCATATGTCCAATCAAACTACTAATTAATGACCGATTTCCAGTGTCTTTTTTAAAAAAAAAATTATCAGAATTGATGTGCACTTTAAATGGCAAAATGAAATTTGCAGGACAACAGTAAAAGCATGTGTTAATATCATTACTAAAACCAATTTAATGTGTTAATGTGATGATTAGTAATGATCAGGAGCTCTGATAGATGCTCAAGTGATGATTCAGAAAGATGCTCACCCAGAACAGCACCGTAGCTCCCGAGATGCAGAACCGCACAGCCTGGCTCGTTAAAGGCAAATAAGGCTCCATCTCCTGAAACAGTCGAGTATAGCACAGTTCGTCTTATTCCCACATCTTATTCCACCATCAAGCAGCACACAGAGCTCTCATAAGCTGTGTGAAAAGTGCTCGCATCCAAGGAAAACCACCCAGAACCCTGTCCCTCTAAAATGGCAGACAGGATGTAATTCTGAGTGTGCTGGGGGCAGGGGGGCAAAAAGATCAGCACAGAAGTGGCTAAAACTGCTACAAGTAAAGACAACACCTGGAAAGAATGGTTAAACTTTTGCAAAATCAATCAGTAGCTGAAGGAAAAAGACCAACTTTCTGAGATATGCAGGCCAGAACTATTACTGTAATTCTAGGTTAGCTGTCAAACAGCTCTGAGTCCACAACTGGACTCAAGGTTTATAAATTCGCCATGCTGAGATTTCTTAATGCTTCATTATTTATGTAACTTAGAATTCCGTTGTAATCAGCAAACTCAGATTTTAGCTACGATCCAGTTAGAAAGTTTAGCACCATGAACAACTGAGTTAATTACAGCCTCAAGATGGGCAAATTCAGTTTCAGTTCACTTAGAATTTTGAATCACGAATAACGAGGAAATAATTTTCTGAGTGAAGCAAAACCAGCTGTGGGACACAAGAAAGTCACTGTCCTGCACCCAATAACCTTATTGGTCACTGCAGAATTAACTTCTTTGAAAGCACTGTCCTTTCACGTGCTCAGTACAGCACATGCTCTAATAGAAGGAAATTACACTCCAGCGTGGCTGATCT
Organism: Origma solitaria; assembly: GCA_013397895.1. Lineage (NCBI taxonomy): Eukaryota > Metazoa > Chordata > Aves > Passeriformes > Acanthizidae > Origma > Origma solitaria. Next base: position 982,409 of record VZRL01003027.1, read on the forward strand.
GTATAGGTTATCCTGTAAGTGGGTACTGATAAGGATCACTGCTAACCCTGCTGCAACTAAGCTGCTGAAAAGCCACTGAGACAGTAAATTGAAGCGTCATAAAATAAAGGCTTGTACAGCCATTGAATTTTTATGGTAATTGTTAATGCACACTTAGAAAGCACAGAGGACTGTAGTATCTCACACTGAGATAACAGAAGTGTATTACAGTCCAATAGAGCAATTTATTTCCTAAATAAAATTCAAACAGCCCTATCTCACCTAAGGGATCAGGGTTACTTTGGAGAGAGAACGATCTTCTCCCTCAGGACGGCTACAAAGCACACCTAAGCCTCTGGCTGTGCTCTGCTCCAGCTGATCCTGCTCACCAGCCCCCAGGTTTTGGTCCATGCTGTACCAGTGCCAACCAGTCAGCCCATTATTGCCCATCCCAACACGATCACCCTCTCACAGGGCTACTGTTTACACGGCAAAGACTATTTCCCCATTCTGGCTGAGCTTCTATTTCTTTTCTGAAGACTGTGTTATGTAGGTATACTCAGGACTAGTGACAATAAGCTATTTATATGCAATTCTATGGAAGAGAAAAGATGATTTAAAAATACATCAAACTGAGGTGGTGGATGCTGTGTTGGAATGAGACCAGCTGATCCCTAAATTTGTCAAATAACTCGCACCTAAAATAAATTTAAATGAAAATTACTATTAACATCTAGTATTTATACAGAGAGTTTAAGAGTTAAAAAGGGTCACTAACTGTATCTCAATTAGATTTCAGAGAAAGGACTTCAGCAACCTTCGCGTCTGTGGTGTTTCCCAAACAAAGCGGTTTTGTATCAGAAGCAAAACCACAGCTAGACCCACTTATCACTCTAGATCACAGAGACTGCTTCTTCCTATGTTGTGTAGGGAAAAGAGAGAGTGGTTTTAAAGGCATGAAGATATCAGAAACTGCTACCCTGAAATGTGAAAGACACTGTAAAAACAGTGTCAGAGCCAGAAACTTTGCCTTTGTTTTCCTGATTTCATGTATCAATTTCCAGGTGATGAAACTTTCAGCACACAACTGAATTTGCACACAGGTCAATGCAGCATGTTCATTACCTGAGTTACAGGATTCCTCTTCTTTTGGGTACATTTTGCCTCATACTCAGGCCTCAGCTGGAGTTGTTGCTGTTCCTCCTCAAAATCAACCAAATCCCACTCGTACTTCAGTCGAGCTTGCCGCCTCTTCCAAAACTCCAGGAAAAGTGTAACTACAATTTCCAAATATTAAAACAGAGGAAGTGAACAAGTTCATGAACTTGCAGATAAACATCTACACTGGCTTCTTTCCTGTGGTTAATAATTTATCCTTACAGTGTGGCTCACCTATTTTTACTGACTGCTTGCTGTAGTTCACAGGTAAGATCACAATACGGATCCAGTGATTTATTAGCTAATTGAGCTCCACAAGTGGATGACAAGGAGGATGCCAAGACAAGATATGGGTATTTTCATGGTTGTGATGACCATGATCAGTTACAGTTTAACTACTCTGCATATGCAAAAAGCAATATGGAATTAAGAAAAGAACCTGATAGTTCAACTTGTTGTGCATAAACCTCTAACACATAAATAACTATTACAACAAATAACAGAACAGCTTTCAAGTAGTATATTCAAAGATTTCTGTTGCTTTTTGAAGCTTATTTGGTATCATGGTCATTTTAAAGACAGTGAATGTCGATGTTTTTCATATGATCAAGAGTTGGGCTGCCTTAAGAATTTTTTTGAAACACTAGAAGGAACTGATTTCATATATAAACAACTATAAAATTTATAATACTATATAACATTTTAATAGCATTTTGCATTTTATAAACTACTTTAAAACGTAAACATTTTGTAATCTGATTGTCCTTATTTGAATTGGGGAGGTTTTATGGTTTAGACAAACACAGGAAAGCTTATCTTCTGCAGTTCTAAACTCTTTGGCTGGTACTTCCTGAATGACTAATCTATGTCACACAAATACTAGCGCTTAGAAACCAAGAAAGTTTAGTGAAACAGCCATACAACACAATCTTATTAGATTTTTTTAAACAATTCTATATGAAAAAAGGTGGGTGGCTAGATCCTTTGATGACAAATACACAGGATACTAAATTGAAGCTATTACTCCTGTTCTTCCCACTGCCAGCGGCCCTCAACAGCTTGGCCAAGATCTCTTTATTGCTTGACATGAAACTTATCAAATGTACTCACCCCATATGCCCATGAAAATGGCAAAAAATAGAGTTGCCACGTTGTCAAACAAATGGGAATACTGCAACAGAATAACCAGGAACAGGTCAGTACCAAAACAGCTTTCAGGATAAACAAAAACAAGAACTGGCTGCAGAAGCAGATACAGACCTGTGAGGACTCACAGGTGGTGTTTAGTCTCCAGTATTCACATTCTCGGTCACAAAGTGGGCACATGATGATCTCTCCTCCAATTGAAGGGTCACAGATTTCTTTGCTGAAGAAGAAAACATTGTAAAGTATCTATTTCCACAGCATCTAAAAAGCTGCTATGTGAAATTTATTTGAAAATTAAGTAAGAGCTTCCTTTGTTCGAAGCCCAACGTTTGTGGCAAAGATGCCACATCTCGTCACATTTTCTGGGGTTAACCAGTGGCTGCTCAGGGCAAGCCAAGAAATGAAGCAGGAGAATGCCTGAATGCATTGAATGCTTGCATGCTGCAAGGAGAAAAATCATCAATTCCCTGGGTATGGCCTTCCTGGCTCTATCAGCAATGAATCAGGAGTCTGCCAGGAGCTGTGCTGCACATGCACTGCTTTCAGGAGAGATATAAATATATATATATATTTCTCATCAGATAAGCAGTGAGATCAAAACACCTTTTTTAAAAGCAGAAAACTTCAGCTTCTAAACTTTTAAAAAATTCAGCTTTGATATCTGCAGCGAAATTTGCTACTTTAATTTAATGGCAGTGGGTGAAGTTTACAATCCTATGATAGTTCTTCAGTATCCAGAGAAATCTAAACATGTAGAGCAGTATTCCCAGGTGAATTCTTAACCTAGCTAAAATACAGGTCTCAAAATTATGTAATTCAATAGAATGCATGAAAATTTTAACCTGTAATTCATCTTTTATGGTTATAATTCAAAATTTTCTGGAAGAAAATAGTGTGCAACGAAAAGTCAATGCTCTTTTCCTCCCCCCATCCCCAATCCCTGAATACAGTAAATCTTGTGACTTCTGATAAAACAAATACTATGCTTATTAAAAAAAAAAACCCCCAAACTATGGCTTTTAAGATACTGGATCCCTCTTTGATGGGAGAACACTGCTGATCTGTGCTACTCATGCTTTTTGTTAGTACAAATGATGATGGACACAAAAAGGCCATACTGCTCTGCAAGACAGACTAAATAGACGAGCTTAAGGCAACAATAAACACTTAAACAATTTTGAGAGATCTAAGTGGTACTCGTAGGACATCGCATATTGCAGGTTCTCCAACAGAAAGCTATTGCCAACAAAATACTGCTTTTCACCTACAAGTTGAGTCTTACTAATTGGTAGTCACAAGTTCTGCACGAGTGGTCTACCACCTCTTCAGTCAATAAAGACAGCTGAAAAACACACTTGTCTGCTCTGACAAGCTTTAAAAGCGTGTTACCTGTTGGGGTTTTTTTTTGCAAGAACAAAACTTTCACTTTTGCCCACGAGACTTTCAGTGTTACACTCACCTGCTCATATTTTCATCCATTGTAAACAAGCCATAAAGAAAACAGATCAAGCCAACAACTGCTGCAAGGAATAACATCTCAGTGTAAAATCCAAGCCAGGCAAAATAGATTCCAATCTTCTCTCCATAGTACTTCCTGAATATTAAAAAAATGCAATTAAGAGGAATACCAAGAAAAATTTAAAACTGCCATAGAGCAAACTGGCCAACCCAAAAATTAAATACTTGGCAAAATTCTCTTTTAACAGAGGAGTAAATGCATTGAAGTACAGTGGAAAATGAGATCTGAAGCTGGCCATGAGAAGTTATTCAAGCTGCATGAACAAGGTGAATGATGAGGATACATATTGCCTCCTCTGTCCCGTTTTTCCTCCTAGGAGAAGCTCCAACTTCAAAATCACTCCTTCTCTTTTCATAGAATAATGTAAATGAAGATTTACGTTCTGATTTTTCCAAGAAGTTACACAAATGAAACAGCACAATTCTGATCACATGATTAGAACAAAAGGGTAATCCACAGAAATACATCTTCTTGTGTTACAAACAGGTAACTACAACCTGTGAACAAAGCAACATTCTGTTGTATCCTATGAGCTGAATCAAAGAGATCTTGGGTGAGCTTAAATTTGGGGTTAGAATTAAAAGTCAAGCTTCCAAGCTGATTTTATCAGCGTTTTATCGAGTCTGTGTTGAAATTTCAACATTTCCAATTAATCTTTATAATTTTTTTTACAGAGATTGATAAAAAATTCTGAGATATTCCATATATGTGTTTCTTTACAGCTGAATTATCTGTAATACACCCAACCCCAGGAGGACTGGCTAGATGGAAAGAGGCTTGATTTGAGATAAAGTATTTTTCCAGCTCTTAGCAGAAAGCTGTGCCATGTCCTCCAAGGACACAGTGCCTGTAGGATTGCCGTCTGTGGTGTTTGGGTCGGTTGTTTCAGACGGTCAGGACAGAGACAAGAGATCTCTGAAGTTTGGTCTTAGAGCATGAGGTTTATTGTGAAAGGGTGTGGGTGTAGGGACCTGCTGGGAGCTGCCAGACACAGCTCAGAGCAGGGCAGAGAGGGGAGAGAGAGAGAGAAGTGCAGAACACGGAATAGAAAGAAAAGAATAGAATAGAATAGAATCCCGTGGTTGCCGCTTATAATACAATAAATCATCTTCTGTGCTGAATATTCTAATTTTCACTAACCAATCCAGAACAAGCTACAAATCCTACAACATTTACATACAGCCTATGAGAGTCATTACCATAGAGTGTTATATTTTAAACCCTAAAAACTGCTTTTTGGACCCTCTGCCAAGTTGGCAGGGTCTGCTCTGACCCTTGGACCTGTCTGGAAGCAGAGGGGATTGTTTAATCAAAAGGGGGATTACCTTCAGTGGCCACACCATTGTTTTCCAATTGTTCAATAACTGGGGTTTGGTATCTCAAAGCTTGTCTTCATTTCAATCTCACTTATAGTTTCCATATTCTCAGCATGTTTTGCCAGGTAATAAATAATATTTATAAGACTCTCCTATTTCATCCTCCCCAATAAGTGCCCAATTAGCATCCAGTTCTCATCGGATCTTAAAAGCGGCAAAAATTTCCAAGCAGGATCGAGCTCCCAATGAATACACACCGCATTACAGTGAAAACCAAGGGAACACGGGCAAGCCCAGGCAGTGTTTCACCTGATCAGGTCGAGAGGCTGCTCCTTGTAGAAGCGCAGGAAGCGTGCCCACTCCATGTAGAGCGTGTACCTCTCGCTGTCGCAGTTGGGGTCACTCGCCTTCTTCCAGTACTGGCACTGCGAGCAAATCAGAGTAAGGGGAAAGCACCTCAGCGACAGCCTCAAATACTACATGGGAACAGACAAACAGCAGCGGTGATGCACCCTTCTTAAGGCTCTGGTGATTTGCATTATCAGCTATCTGATGCCTGCTGATTTTTGCCTTTTTTATATATCCTTTAATGTACCCTTTATATATCCCTTCTGTACCCTTATATATATTTTCTGTACCCTTTATACGTACGTTCTTTGTAACCTCAGCCCACATGCTTGTAGTTTTTGTAGTCTGATATTCTAGCTTTGGGGTTCTGCAAGGCAGAAAGACCAAACATTCACAGGAGGAGGCCAGAGAACCTTACACTATCACAAAACTTGAGGGTTTAACTTTAGTTGACGCATTCTCTCTGGAACAGATTTCGCGAACTAGGCTCTGGCCTCATTTGAGGGGGGTTTCTTTAGGATAAGGGGACATTACTTCATCTATTAAGCTTCTTACTGCGGAATCCTAGACAGATATGCTGATTTGCAAGGTCTATAAAACTGTATACACGTTATATGGGTGTGCATCTCAGCGTGTTCCACCTTAAAAAAGCTGTGGATCCTATTAAATACTGAGGTAAAACCCCTTTATCCCTTTAACCATGTCTGCCTCATAGTTCTAAGAGCAGCCAAAAGGTGACAAATCTAACTGCCAAAGATCAAGGAAATTCTGAAACTTCATCGCTTTCCTAGGAATTAAACAATGTAAAATAACCACAGTTTCTGGCAGCTTCTGTAATTTTATTTTGCGCCATAGAACTCTGCTTCTAGACATATTTGGCTATGTGAATTATTCAGTTTGTCATCTTGGTTTCCCTTTTTTCTGAATGTCTCTCCATCACAAAGCATGAAGATTGGTTTCTAGATAGAAATCAACCAACAGAAGTTTAAACAGCCGAAAGTTTGCATTTTGAAAATATTCTAAAAGGTTAAATAATTATTTTTAGACAAAGAGTTTTGTCTAAAGAGTCTGTCTCACAAGTTTCGTAATGTTTCCATAAGATTTACTGGCATTTAAAGTTGATTGTAGTTGTATAGAAGAGATTCTTGCTTTTTACTGTCTGTGGTTTTGGTAGTCCCAAAAGTATAAAGTACTTCCCAGTCTAGACTAGCATTCTAGAACCTGATCAGCTAAACTTTCCTCCTGAAGACCTAAGGAATGTCCATTTACCCATTTATTTTTATGTTCTAAGGAAAAAAAAAATACTTTCAAACATTTAAAAATATAAATCTATATACAGTATTTAAAAATGCCTCATGGTAGAATTCAGAGATATAAATAAGCAAGTTAAGTTCACTAAAGCATTGTGACATCTGAAATAACTATTAAAAACAAACATCACAGGAATACATGATGGAATAAGTCTCTAAAGGAATGATGTGACTGGCACATATTCTAAAAAATCCACAGGAAGAAACATTTCAGCACATAAAAGCCAAACAGTAGGGCTGACAGATACGTCTTGTGTGTTATAAAACAGAATCAATTACTGGGACAAATTGAAAGGTTCGAGTATATTTTCATATCTGCTGGAACAGCAAATGTCACAGTAGGTAAAAGAGTGCAAACACTGGGAAATGCTCAAGGGAGCAGGAAGATAAAATACTCACATCATGAAGATGATATGCAGCTGTATAGGTGCCATTGTTCAGCAGCCTCTTAATCCCGAATTTTTTCTTCCCTTCTTCTGTTCCATACGGGCAACGCGTAAGAATGTAATTAACCTGAGATTCAAGGATGAGAATTTCAGACCTTTCCTATTTTAAGATCATTCAATGAAAACCTAAAATGGATGTGCACAGTGTATAATCTGCAGGAACAACATGCAAAAGCCAGAAGTATTTCATCACCAGGCCTTACCCCAGACAAGAACACTGAGAGCACAACTGCCTTGCAGACATCCAGAAGTTCTCTCCCAACAAATATTATTCCATATTTCTAAGCAAGATGCACAGGCCTCTCTGTGTTCACCTCAGTTTACCTCCTCACTCCTTCCTTGCATGAATATTCTGATGGGGCCACGTAAATCTACATGCAAATAGCAGCAGCCAGATTCCCATACGTACTATCCTGTTCCTCATGGATGGGGAGAAGAAGGTGCTCTCGTCGTTGATGAGGAACAGCTCCTGCTTGTCCTTGCTGAACGGCGCTGTGAAATAATCCGGCTCGGGGTGCATCACCTTCTCAGGCAGCCTGAGAGGGTAAAGCACACAGTCCAGGGGGTTCTCCACCATGGAGGGAATGTCATTCTCCTTGATGGGAACTTTGATGTTCAGCACTTCGGCGTATGTGATCAGAACCTCCCACGGCGCGTGGATCTTCACAAAAAAAATCTTGCCGTCTTCGGATTCCTGCTCCAGGAAAGTGAAATCAGACATCAGACCAAACTGTGTTTTATTGCAAGATTTATGGGAATATTTTTTATACAAAATGTATTGGTTTTTATATGTTTTTGAAGGAATTTTAAAACAAAAAGGAGGAGGGAATAGAAGAACTTTTTGTGTGTTTGTATATATATTTATATTTAACTGAAAAGCTTACTTGAGTGGTTGCCTACCCATAAAAATAATCTTTGCACTACTAAAAGCTCACAAAGGCTTTTCAAACTATATTAATCTCATACACTGAGGCCTGAAAATTCTCATTACACTGAAAATATGAAGAATAACCTTGTCATAGGCCTCATGCAGCATGTATGTTCTTCCAGTGTAGTTCTGCACTCACAGCAGTTGGCAATCACAAGGGTTTTTAACATATTGCTCCATGAATTCCCCATCTATGGATGCTACAGAGCCTGAACTTCATCAAGAGTTGTTTAACTCAGCTCAGCCTCTGGCACGCTGACTGCATCAGTCAAAATCCCATGTTCTCCAGCTGTTACACCAACAGTACCACTAATCAAACAGCCTCAAGTTGGTACACCAGGGTCCTTCCTCATAATTACAACATCCAGCAGGCATAACTAAACCATTCACTGCCTTCCAAACTTGTCACTCATTGTTATGTGGGATTAAATTCAGCTGCAAGCATATTTCCCATTTATGTGGATTTTAATCAAATCACAGCTACTTTGCCGCCTTCTTGTTATGAAAGCAAAAGCTTTCTCTTCAATCAAAATTATTCTGCTTCCAGAATTCTTATCAATGTATCTGGAAAAAGGACTCAAATAAACATATTAATCTTGTTTCCCCTAAATTAATCATCCTCCACTGAAATCCATGAGCGTAATTTATTTTTTTTCTCGAAGAAACAAAGTGGTTTATTAATTTCCGGGGTCTATTCCTTTGGTCCTAATTTTTTTTTTTTTGTTTTGTTTTTGTTTTTTTTTTTTTGTTTTTGTTTTTGTTTTTTATTTTTACCTTCTTGTCTTCTGTCTCTAGTTCCAAACCAGCCTTTTGCAGGTTGCTCTCAAATTCTTTTCTCCTTTCCTGCAGAGAAACAAAGACACTTTAGTAAGTGATGAACTTAGCAACTTATTGATCACTCAGCAGTGACTCACTGAGTTTCACTGCCCTGATGACAACCCCTCGATGCTGTGACCTTCTGAAAGCAAGCAGACAAAAACCAGCCGTGGGCTTTGTGAGGGCCAGCTTTGTGATGGCAACACATGGGGAATTGCACTGAGGAGCCACAGGACACCCAGTGGGTAGGAAGGAAAAGGCTCGTTCTGGGCTGTCTGGGTCATCAGGGAAGGAATACATATATATGAAATATA